>PISX010014708.1:0-43781 GCA_004024625.1 Mellivora capensis
TGTGGAAAGAACCAAGATGCCCTTCAACAGACGAATGGATAAAGAAGATGTGGTCCATATACACTATGGAGTATTATGCCTCCATCAGAAAGGATGAATACCCGACTTTTGTAGCAACATGGACGGGACTGGAAGAGATTATGCTGAGTGAAATAAGTCAAGCAGAGAGAGTCAATTATCATATGGTTTCACGTATTTGTGGAACATAACTAATAACACGGAGGACATGGGGAGATGGAGAGGAGAAGGGAGTTGAGGGAAATTGGGGGGGAGATGAACCATGAGAGACTATGGACTCTGAAAAATAACCTGAGGGTTTTGAAGGGGCAGGGGTGGGTGGGAGGTTGAGGGAGCCTGGTGGTGGGTATTATGGAGGGCACACATTTCATGGAGCACTGGGTGTGGTGTAAAACTATGAATTCTGTTATGCTGAAAAGTAATAATAAAAAAAATAAATAAATAAAATAAAAAAAGAAAATGTTGTTATTGGAACATTACAGTTGATTTTCTTTAAATGAGAGGCGCGCCCTGTAATAGACACAGTCCACTAAATATATATATATATATATATATATATATATATATATATATATATATATACAGAGAGTGAAAGAGAGAGAGAATTTTTATAGAGAAGGTATCAGGAAGCATTATGGTAACTTCTAGTTTCAGATCCAACATGAAAGGTTTTGAATGTTGTCACTTCCATCATTATGATAATTAAAAACCTCAATGAACTAAGCATTGGAACTAAGCAATGGACTCCTCAGAAAACTGACATTAAAAGGTAAATTGCTACTCTAAAATGTGAAAAAAAAAACAAAACCCACACATGAATCCAGAATCAAAAACAGGATCTACTAACCTGGAACAGGTGATGGAACTATAAACTGAGAAATTCAACTTCCATAGTAAAGGAGAAATAGACTCTTTCAGGTTCTGAAAGGAATAAAACAAGTTTGTTAGGGGGAAAAAATAACATAGGTAAGAAATTCAAAGCCACATTTGAAAACAAAAGAACATAGAAGAAGGAATAAATGAAGATAGAAGAAGGAATAAAGGAAGATAAAATATTTTTCTTAAACTAAAAGATAACTGTTTAATAATAGTAACAAATACATTGCATGATTATAGCACAAACAGTAAAATGAATGACAACAATATCATAAGCCATTGGAAGGATGCATTGGAATAATGTGAGGCACGTTTACTACATGTGAGGGAGTCTAGTGTTATTTGAAATTGAAGTTAGATAAAGTATAAGTGCATATTGGAAAATCTAAAAATGCTTAAAATCATATTTAATATGCTAGGAGATGAGATAAAATAATCGCAAAAATGTTCAATTAACAGCAAAGAAGGCAGAAAATGAGGGGGCCAAAAACAACAACTAGAAAATGGCTAAAAACAAGGCAATTATTAATCCAACTGTACCAATAATCAACTTTTCTGTGAATCATCTAAATATATGTTAAAAGATAGAGATTGTAAGAGTATATTAAAAGAATAAACAACTATATACTGTCTAAATGAAACCAATTTTAAGTATATAGTAAAGGTTAAAAATAAAATGGTGGAGAAGGATATACCATGCTAAGAGTAATCAAAAGAAAGCAGGATGAGCTTTATTAATTTGAAACAAAGCAGACTTTACCAAAAGGAAATATATCAGGAATAAGTATAGGCATCATATGATAAAGGAGTCAATTCTCCAAGAAGACACAACAACCCTAAATTGTATACAACCAACAGAGCATAAACAAATGCATGAGTTAAAAACTGATATAATTAAAAGTAATAGACAAACCACTACCATATTTGGAGGTTTCAAACCCTTCTGTCAGTAATTGATAAATGGAGCATACAGAAAATTAAGATAGATATCATTTAAACTACTAAACTAGTAATCAACTTGACTTAATTTACATATAATGAATACACCATACACCAACAGGAAAATATATATTTTTCTTAAGCTCACATGGAACATTCACCAAGATAGACCACACTTGAGCCCATAAAATATACTTTAACTGATTAAAAATATTAATATTAATGCAAAGTTTGTTCTGAGACTCCAATGGAATTAAACTAGAAATCAATAACAGAAAGATATTTGGAAAATTTCCAAATATTTTCAAATTTTCAAATATTTCAAATACTTTCCTAAATAACCAATGGGTCAAAGAAGTCTCACAAAAAGTATCTTTAAAATATTTTAAACTAAATAAAAATTAAAATACATCCCACCAAGAATTGGGGAGATGCAGTGAAAGTGGCATAAAGAGGAAAATTTATACCATTAAATACATATATTAGAAATGAAGAAAGGTCCAAAATCAACAACACACAATTCCACCTTACAGCAAATTAAGAATAAACCAAATAGGTGAAACGTTATAACAAAAATTAGAGCAGAAATAAATGAATTTACAAACATAAAAAACAATGAAGATAAAACAACAAAGTAAAATTCTAATTCTTCAAAATGTTAATAAAATTGATAAATCTCTGGCTAAGCTAACTATGAAAAAAAGAGTGAAGACACAAATTACCAATACCAGATATGAAAAAGGGTCATCACTACTGATTACCTGGATATTAAAAGGATAATGAAGGAATACTACAAACAACTCTGCCAACAATTTTGGTAAGTTGCATGAAATGATCCAAATCCTTGTAAGATAAAACTACTCAAACTCACACAAGGAGAAATGCTTAATCTAAATAGGCCAATATCAATTAACAAAATGAAATCAATAATAATTTTTAGGGCTAGATGAATTCAGTGGCGAATTCTACCAAACATATAACAAAGTAACTATGCCAATTCTCCAAAATCTTTCCAGAAAATAGAAACACAGGAACATTTTATTTTATTTTTGCAATTTTTTAAATTTTTTTAATTTTTAAAATTTTTTCCCATTGTATTTTATTTCATTTCTTTTCAGTGGTCCAATATTCATTGTCTATGCACCACACCCAGTGCTCCCCGTAATATGTGCCTCCTTAATACCCACCACCAGGCTCACCCAACCCCCTCCCCCCTCCCCTCCAAAACCCTCAAGAACATTTTATAATGCATTCTATGAGGCCATTGTTACCTAATACCAAATCCAGATAAAACCACTTCAACAAAATAAAAACTACATATATAAATATAGATGAAAAATCCTCAACAAAATATTAGGAAATCCACTCCAACAATGTAAAAAAAGAATTATAAATCCAAACAAAACAGGTTTAATTCCAGATATGTAAGATTGGTGCAACATTTAAAAATCAATATAATCTACCACATGAGCAGGCTAATGAAGATATATCATATGATCGTAAGTAGAAAAATATTTTTTTTATTTAAATTCAAGTTAGTTAAAATATAGTGCATTATTAGTTTCAGGGGAAAAATTTAGTGATTCATCAGTTGCATATAATGGCCAGTGCTCATTATATCAAGTGTCCTCCCTAATGCCCATCACCCAGTTATCCTATTCCCTACCACCTCCCTTCCAGCAACTCTCAGGTGTTCCTTATAGCTAAGAATCTCTTATGGTTTGCCTCTCTCTCTGTTTTTATCTTGTTTTATTTTTCCTTCCATTCCTCTATGTTCATCAGTTTTGTTTCTTAAATTCCACACATGAGTGAAGTCATATGGTATTTGCCTTTTTCCGGCTGACTTATTTCACTTAGCATAATACACTCTAGTTCCATCCATGTCATTGCAAATGGCAAAACTTCATTCTTCATTCTTTTTGATGACTGAATAATAACCACATCTTCTTTATCCATTCATTTGTTGATGGACATCTAGGATCTTTCCATAGTTTGGCTATTGTGGACATTGCTGCTATAAACATTACGGTGTAGTTGTCCCTTTAAATCACTATTTTTGTATCCTCTGGATAAATACCTATAAGTGCAATTGCTGGATTGGAAGGTAGTTCTATTTTTAACGTTTTAAGGAATCTCCATACTGTTCTTCAGAGTGGCTGCACCAGTTTGTATTCACACCAACAGTGTAAAAAGGTTGACCTTTCTCTGAATCCTTGCCAACATCTGTTGTTTCCTGGGTTGTTAATTTTAGCCATTCTGACCAGTGTAAGGTATCTCACTGTGGTTTTAATTTATATTTCCCTGATGATGAGTGATGTTGAGCATTTTTTCATGTGTCTGTTGGCCATTTGTAGGTCTTATTTGGAGAAATGTTTGTTCATGTCTTCTGCCCATTTCTTGACTACATTATTTGTTTTTTTGGGTGTTGAGTTTGAGGAGTTCTTTATAGATTTAGGATACTAGCCCTTTATCTGATATGTCATTTGTAAAAATCTTCTCCCATTCCATGGGTTGTCTTTTCATTTACTGATGTTTTCTTTGCTGTGCAGAAGATTTTTATCCTGATGAAGTCCTAATAATTCATTTTTGTTTTTATTTCCTTCACCTCTGGATTCATGTCTAGCAAGAAATTGCTTAGTTAAGGTCAAAGAGGTTGCTGCCTGTGCTCCCTTCTAGGATTTTGATAGCTTCCTGTCTCACATTTAGATCTTTCATCCATTTTGAATTTTTTTTAAAGATTTTATTTATTTATTTGACAGACAGAGATCCAAGTAGGCAGAGAGGCAGGCAGAGAGAGAGGATGAAGCAGGCTCCCTGCTGAGCAGAGAACCTGATGCAGGGCTCGATCCCAGGACCCCAGGATCATGACCTGAGCTGAAGGCAGAGGCTTTAATCCACTGACCCACCCAGGCACCCCTTGAATTTATTTTTATGTGTGGTATAAGAAAGCGGTCCAGTTTCATTCTTCTGCATGTAAATATCCAATATTCCCAATACCATTTATTGAAGAGACTGGGATTCCGCCCCCCACCTCGCCCGCCACTGGATATTCTTTCCTTCTTTGTCAAAGATTACTTGACCATGGAGTTGAGGGTCCATTTCTGGTTCTCTATTCTGTTCCATTGATCAATGTGTTGTTTTTGTGCCAGTACCATGTCCTGATGATTACAGCTTTGTAATATAGCTTAAAGTCCAGAATTATGAGAACTTCAACTTTGGTTTTCTTTTTCAAGAAAGAAAACTTTTGGTTATTTGGGGTCTTTTCTGGTTCCATACAGTTCCAGCCTTCTGAAAAATGCCAGTTTTAATTAGATAGGGATTGCACTGAATGTGTAGATTGCTCTAGGTAGTATAAGCATTTTAACAATATTTGTTCTTCCAATCTATGAGCTTGGAACATTTTTCCATTTCTTTGTGACTTTCTCAATATCTTTCATGAATGTTCTACAGTTCTCAGAGTACAGATCTTTTAACTCTTTGGTTAGGTTTATTCCTAAGTATCTTACAGGTTTTGGTGCAATTGTAAATGGGATAAATTCTTTGATTTCTCTTTATGCTACTTCATTGTTGGTGTATAGAAATGCAACAGACTTCTGTGCATTCATTTTATATCCTGAGACTGCTGAATTCCTGTATCAGTTCTAGCAGTTTTTGGGGGGGAGTCTTCTGAGTTTTCTACATAGAGTATCATGTCATCTGCCAAGAGGGAGAGCTTGACTTCTTTGCTAATTTGAATATCTTCTATTTCTTTTTTTTTGTCTTATTGGTATGGCTAGGACTTCCAGTACTATGTTAAACAACAGTGGTGAGAGTGGACATCCCTTTTGTGTTCCTGACCTTAGGGGAAAAGCTATCAGTTTTTCCCCATTGAGAATGATATTAGCTGTGGGTCTTTCATGTATGTCCTTTATGATGTTGTTGTATGTTACCTCTATCCCTACTTTGTTGAGGCTTTTTATCAAGAAAGGATGCTCTATTTTGTCAAATGCTATGTCTGCATCTATTGAGAGGATCATACGGTTCTTATACTTTCTTTTATTAATGTGGTGTATCACATCGATTTGCGGATGTCAAACCACAACTGCAACCCAAGGATAAATACCATTTGGTCATGGCAAATAATCCTTTTAATGTACTGTTGGATCCAATTAGCTAGATCTTGTTGAGAATCTTTGCATCCATGTTCATTAGGGATATTTGTCTGCAATTCTCCTTCTTAGTGGGGTCTTTGTCTGGTTTTGGACTCAAAGTAATGCTGGCCTCATAGAATGAGTCTGGAAGTTTTCCTTCCATTTATATTTTTTGGAACAGTTTCAGAAGAATAGATATTAATTCTTTAAATGTTTAGTAGAATTCCCCTGAGAAATCATCCAGCCCTGGACTCTTGTTTTTTGGGAAATTTTTTATTACTGATTCAATTTCTTTGCTGGTTATGGGTCTGTCTGTTCAGATTTTCTATTTCTTCCTATTTCAGTTTGGTAGTCTGTAGGTTTCTAGGAATTTATCTATTTCTTCCAGATTGCCTAATTTGTTGGCATATAATTACTTATAATTTTCTGTTATAATTGTTTGTATTTTGGAGGTGTTGGGTGTGATAATTCCTCTTTGATTTGTTATTTTACTTATTTGGGTCCTTTCTCTTTTCTTTTTGATAAATCTGGCTAGGGGTTATTTATTTTGTTAATTCTTTCAAGGAACAATCTCCTAGTTTCACTGATCTGCTCTACTGGGTTTTTGTTTGTTTGTTTGTTTTATTTCTACATCATTAATTTCTGCTCAATCTTTATTGTTTCCCTCTCCTGCTGGATTTAGGCTTTATTTGCTGTCCTTTTCCCAGATCCTTTATGTGTAAGGTTGTGTATTTGGGACTTTCTTTTCTTCTTGAGGAAGGCCTGTACTACTACATACTTCCTTCATAGGACCACCTTTGCTGCATCCCAAAGGTTTTGGACTATCATGTTTTCATTTTCATTTGCTTCCACTGATTTTTTAAAATTCTTTTTTAATTTCCTGGTTAGCCCATTCATTCTTTAGTAGTATGTTCTTTAACGTCTAGGTATTTGTGGTCCTTCCAAATTTCTTCTTTCAGTTGACTTCAAGTTTCTTAGGTCTGAAAATATGCATGACATGATCTCAATCTTTTTTGTATCAGTTAAAGCCTGATTTGTGACCTAATATGTCATCTATTATGGAGAATGTTCCATGTGGACTTGAAAAGAATGTGCATTCTGCTGTTTTAGGATAAAATGCTCTGAACATAACTGTTAAGTCCATCTGCTCCAGTTGTCATTCAAAGCTCTTATTCCCTTGTTGATCTTCTGCTTAAATGATCTGTCCATTGCTATAATTGGGGTGCTAAAGTCCCTTACTACTACTGTATTATTATCAGTGAGTTTTTTTTATTAATTGATTTATATATTTGGCTGCTCCCAAATTAGGGGCATAATTATTTATCATTATTAGATCCTCTTGTTGGATAGACTCTTTAATTATGATATAGTGTCCTTCCTCATCTCTTATTACAATCTTTGGTTTAAAATCTAGTTTGTCTGATATGAGTGTTGCTACTTCAGCTTCTTTTGATGTCTATTAGCATGATAAATGGCTTTCTCCACCCCCTGACTTTCAATTTGGAGGTGTCTTTGGGTCTGAAGAAGAAGGAGAAAAGAAAATGGGAACAAAAACACAACTAACAAACAAAAAATAATAAGCCTGATTTCAAAGAAGATAAAAAAAGTGAAAAAAAAAATGCAGCCTGGTCCTATTTCCACCAGAACTGAAGGGGATGTTGTGAGGCACTATATGATCAGTAGACTCAACTCATGCATGTGGCATGCTGCCTGTGTTGCTCCTCTCCAGGAGAAACACCTGCTGTGCGGGGCTCAGAGTCAATTTGTCCCAGTAACAAAAGCACTTGCAAAGCACAGAGGGACTGGGTTTGGTATAAGCCTCTCCCACCTCCACTGGGAGCCACAATGTTGCTATCCAAAGTCCAGCTATGTTGATAGCAAGGGTAAAATGGTGCTACCCCACTTTTTCTCCACAGGCAGGGGAATCTCACAGCCTCTGCTGTTCAGGAAGCCCTCACAGAAACATAAAGGGCAGTCAGCATGCCCTGTGTGACAGTTTTCCTGCCTTTTATTTTTGGTGCAGCTGGGATTCAAAACACCAAATCTTAAAGGAGCCTGTATCCCTTGGATCTGCTCCCTCCTCTAGAACAGAGCTCTGACTAGTACCCTTTGTCCCACAGAAACAGTCCCATGCTTGCACAATGGCCAGAATCTATGGTATAGACAGCAAAAAGCGATGACCAGGTTATATAACTTCTGTTAGCACCTCTTTGCCATGCCAATGAAAGGCCATTTGCTGGCACCTGCAGGGTCTTTCATCCCTGGAGGGGCATGACACCGTCTTCCAAATGTACTCCAGGAAAGGGAACGATATCTCCCAGAGTGACCCAGAAGATCCCTACACCAACTTGTGGGGGCCCCGGGCCACAAGCATCCTTCTCACCAAGAGCAGATGCTATAGCTCCACTCTGGTGAAAGTCATGCCCCTCCAAAAGCTCAGAGTTTGTGTGACACTCATTGTTTGCAAAAAAACCTGTGCCAATCAGTTTCCTCAACTCCCCACTTTGTGGTCTGAGAGGTTTTCTTCTTGTGTGAAAGGATGTTGCGCTCTCTAAACCATTCTCTCTCTCTCTCTCCCATTTCTTTCCCTTGGAAAGAATTCCCTCCTCTCCACAGCATGGCAGCTTTTCTCTCCCCTAATTCACTTCCACACACCTCACATCTGTCACACTGTTTCCTTTCAACTGTGGAAATCCTTCTCCTAATCCTCAGATCAATTTCCTAGGTGTTCCAAGTGATTCGATTTCTATACAGTCATGCTCAAGGGACAAGGAAAGTGCCAGGTCTCCCTACTTCTCTGACACCTTAACTCCACCTCCTGAAAGCCAGTTTTTAAAAATTGTTCCCAGGAGCAACTCACAAGGCAATTAGGGAGTAGGACCCAGAACGAGAGAAATCCAGGCTGGGGTGCTTCATGCCTTCTTTCATTCTTATAAAGCCAGAGGTGTTCCTGCAGTTCTTTCTCTTCAGAAAAAAAAAAAAAAAAATTTAAATAATCCAACACCATTCATGACTAAAAAGTCTTATCAAAGGAATAGACAAGAACTTCTTCAATTTAATAAAGGACATCTATTAAAAAACCCTACAGTGATATTTAATTAAGGGTATCTGGATGATCCTTTCTAAGATTAGGAACAAGGGAACCATATTTTCTCTCATTACTCTATTCAACACCATACTGAAAATCCTAAATACTATAATGGAAAAAAATGAAATAAATAGTACACAAACTGGAAAAGAAGGAATAAAATTGTCTTTTTCAAAGGTGATATAGTTGTTATGTAGAATATATTTTTAAAAATCAGCAACAACAGCAATAAAAACAAAACAAAGCAAATTTCTAGGAACTAACATGCAAAGATGATAGCAAGGTCAAGGATACAAGATTTGATATACAAAAGTCAAAATCCTTACTATATATTCCAATGAATATTGGGAATTTGAAATAAAAAATAACAATGCCATTTATAATAACACCAAACATTAAATATTCAAATATAAATCTAACAAAATATATGGTATATTTATATACAGAAACTACAAAACTCTGATGAATGAAATAAAAAATGGCACAAAAAATTGAAAAGATATTCTTTGTTCATAAGTTGAAATATATAATATTCCTAATATGAAATTCTTCCTGATTTGATCTATGTATTCAATGTAATTGCAATTTTAAAATTGTAACAAGTTATCTGATAAAGACAAATTGATTTTAAAGTATACAGGAAAGTCAAAAGATCTAAAAAACTCAATTTGCTGGAGAAAAAATAATTGGGGGACTAATGCCATCCAATGTTAAGACTTATAATAAGGCTATGATAATAAGTATAAGAATGATGAAAGTACAGAGACATAGATCAAAAGAATAAAATGCAGAGCCCAGAAATAAACCCACACAATTATCAATAACTAATCCTCAACAAAGGCACAAAGGCAATTCAATACGGAAGGATAGTCTTTCAGCAAATGGTATAGAAAGACTTCGATGTCTATATGCAAGTAAATGAAAGAGCTTACACTCCCACAAATAGTAACTCAAAATGGTTTCTAGAATTAAATGTAAAATATGAAACTATAAAACATATACAAGAAACTGTGAGAGAAAATCTGTATGACAGTAAGTTCTGTGATAAGCCTTTAGATTCAATCATTAGCATGGTCCGTAAAAGAAAAAAAGTGATAACTTGGAATGTGTTAAAACGTCAAACTTCTGCTGTGTGGAAGACACTGCGAAAGGAATCAAAAGGCAAGGCATAATCCTCGAGAAATTGTTTGAAAAACATATATGTGATAAAGGCCTTATAACTCAAGGGGCGCCTGGGTGGCTCAGTGGGTTAAAGCCTCTGCCTTCGGCTCAGGTCATGATCCCAGTCCTGAGATCGAGCCCTGCATCGGGCTTTCTGCTCAGCAGGGAGCCTGCTTCCTCCTCTCTCTCTGCCTGCTTCTCTGCCTACTTGTGATCTCTCTCTGCCAAATAAATAAATAAAATCTTTTAAAAAAAAAAAGGTCTTATAACTCAAAACATACTAAAAATGTTTGAAACTCAACAATAAGAAAACAACCCAAATAAAAAAATGTTTATAAGATCTAACAGACACTTCACTGAAGAAGATGCACAGATGGCAAATGAGCATCAGAAAAGAAGTATATCATCATATGTTATTCGTGAATTGCAAATTAAAATGAGATACTGGCATACACCCCTTAGAATGGTTAAAATGCAAAAAACTGACAACAACAAATGCTGGTGAGGATATAAAGCTACAGTAACTCTCATTCATTGCTGGTGGGAATGCCAAGTGGCACAGTGACTTTGGAATATAGTGTGGTCATTTCTTAAAAAGGTAAAAATGTCGGGCACCTGGGTGGCTCAGTGGGTTAAGCCTCTGCCTTCGGCTCAGGTCATGATCTCAGGGCCCTGGGATCGAGTCCCGCATCGGGCTCTCTGCTTGGCAGGGAGCCTGCTTCCTCCTCTTTCTCTCTGCCTGCCTCTCTGCCTACTTGTGATCTCACTCTGTCAAATAAATAAATAAAATCTTTTTTTTAAAAAAAAGTAAAAATGTCTTCAAATATGATCCAGTGATCACATTCCTAGGTATTTTCACAATGAATTGTGAATGTTTATAACATTTTATTCATAATCACTAAAATCTGGAAATAATCAAGTGTACTTCAATAAGTGAACCAATAAACAAACCATTATATGTCTCTACAATGAACTGTTTAATGACAGAATGAAATAAGTTATCAAGACACACTTACATTGATGAACTTTAAATGTAGATTGCTAAATGAAATAAACTAGTCAGAAAATACTACTTGTATTATTCATATTATATGACATTCTAGAAAGGCAAAACAATGTCAACAACAACAACAACAACAAAAGAGATAAGTGGTTTTCAGGTGTTTATTTGTGAAGGTTGAAGGCATATATAGGTGAACCACATGAGACTGGGGGAGGCAGTAAAGCTATTCTGCACCATACCATATTGATGGATACATAATGTTCTGCAATTGTCAAAATTGATAGAATTTTACAGCAAAAGGATTGGACCTAAATGTATGAAAATGTTTAAAAAAATCATTTAGGAGGTTAGAGGATCCATAGATAGAATAAGACATGTAACAAAAACATCCAACTCTATTACAAATGTGTAAAACAAACTCATTGAACAGAGTAAGGGGAAAGGTGCCAACTTAGGTAATTTGACAATCAGTATAATATGTAAGACGAAAGGTTAAAGAAATTGTACACAAACTTGTTGATAAAGTTGTTTACCAGTAACAATTCTATTACTTCTATATTTGTATATTAGAATTGAACAGTTGAGTAAATGGGTGCCAGATGTAGAAGTCAGGTTTCTCAATGTTGGAATAAGAAGTTATTGATAAGCATGGTGGGGGCTAGAATTCTAGAATACCCATATGATAACAGATTAGAATGGACATGTCAATCCAATTATGTGTTTAGCATAAAATAGACACAGATGGTTACACATAGAAATTTGCATATAGATATATGTATATGCATGAGTTAATACACATATATTTATTTCATTGCTCTGTCAGCTGAAAGGGCCTAGAAGCCACAACACCCCCACAACATCCCAAGCAGGAACATGTACACTCGGTACTCAGATCTTGGTTTCGAAAACCATTCTTCAATAGGAAGGGACAGGGATGGCTCAGTCAGTTAAAATGTGGCTCAGTCAGTTAAAATGTCTGCCTTAGGTTCAGGTCATGATTCCAGCGTCTTGGGATTGAGTCCCACATTGGGCTCCTTGCTCAGTGAGGAGCCTGTTTCTCCCTCTGCCTGCTCTGCCTGTACTGCCTGCTGCTCTCCCTGCTTGTGTTCTCAATCTCTCTGACAAAAATAAATAAATAAATAAATAAATAAATAAATAAATAAATAAAATCTTAAAAAAAAAAAAAAGAAGGAACCAATACTCCCTTAGAGAAATGACTGATTCCTGTACACAGACAGAGAATAAACAGGTAAGCCTCAAGCATTATTGCCAGGAAGCAATAAAATGCTCAAAAGAAACACACATGGAATAATTGTAATATGCCAAAGTGTCATAGAAACTGACTGAAATGACCAAAAGTGGAATAATATAAACAATAAAATAGAGCAGAATTGGATTATGACCCAAAATATAAGATGAGTCCATACTAATATAAATAAAATAACAAATAAGGAAGAAATCAATCTCCCATGCAAAGAACGCCAATAATTTATGTAGATACCACTCCCTCAAGGTAGTAAAGAATAACTCCCCACTCTTTAATTGTGGTCTGACTCTACTGATTACTTTCCAAAGAAACCAATAGGGAAATAAGAAGAAATTAAGGATAACTATTCAGTAGACCAACCTTACAAAAACTATCTCAGCCAGGTGATAAAGATTAACATTCATGGTGATAAACATATTGATAGTATGTACCACTATGATAATGTGATGAGAATGGTGCTTTACTTCTGTGGGGTTCCTACCAAGAACATGACCCTAGTTTGATCAAACAGACAAAACCAGTTGAGAAACATTCTATGAAAGACCTGACCAATACTACTCAAAACTGTCAAGTTCATCAAAAAGAAGGAAAGTTTGAGAATATGTCTCAGCCAACAGGAGCCTAGGAGACATAACAATTAAACGTAATGTGAAACCTTAAATGTGATCCTAAAACAACAATAACATGAGGTAAAAGCCAAGGAAATCCTAATAAACTATGGACTTTAATTAGCAATGACTTATTAATGTTGGTTCATTTATTTCTGACCAATTGTGACAAATTTGTGACAAATTCTCAATGTTGGTTCATTCATTTGTGACAAATTGTGGTTAAAATATGAGAATGTTAGGGGCACCTGGGTAGCACAGTTGGTCAAGCTTCTGACTCTTGGTTTTGGCTCAGATCATGATCTCAGTGTCATGAGACTGAGTCACATGTCCAGCTCTGTGCTCAGCACAGAGTTTGCTTGGGATTCTCTCTCTCCCTTAGCCTTCCTGCTCTTATTCTATCTCTCAAATAAAACTTCTTAAAAAAATATGAGAATCTTATAATAGGAGAAGTTGTGCTTGGAATACATGGGAACTCAGTACTATCCTCACAATTTTTCTCTCACTCTAAACTACTTTAAAATCAAAAGGTATATTTAAATAATATTTTTATTGACCTTACCCTTAAAATTATTTATGTAAAACTCAAGAATGATGCTAGGAATAACATAAAATCCTCTCAATTCAACCTAAAGTATGTCCCATTATATTAATGGATTACTTGTAGAACATAGTTAAGCCTTATTAGAATCTGGTGAATTAAATTTTTCCTGTTTTATTGCAGAAAAGCTATAAATACAGAAATAGAGGAAATAATGTTTTTTTTTCCACTTCACCATATTTAAAAAGAAAATGTTAATACCAAAGTGGCATTTCTTAGTTCTGTTATTAAGTTGATTTGGAACTAATATTTATATTGAATTTTGAGGACAAGGCAAATTTTCAGGCTATCTTCTTTATAATGGGATTTTTATTATATTTGTGGTTGTAGGTTGCAACTCATCTCATAATAATGGCCTGAGAAAATGAAATATACTGCTCATAGGCAGTTTTGATGGCTTAGAAGCAAGATAGTAATTTAGTCATTACTTATAGCCCTAAGTTTACTAAGATAGTACTATCCATCATAAACAGAAACATCCTCCTCTTGTACTTATATTCAGATGGGAATATCATATTGGAAAATGCTTTCAAATGTAACTAAAAATAATGGAATGCAATCCAGTTTTTCATTTAATATCTTATGTAAACCTATCTATTCTGAAGAAAAATATTCCTTCTTTTTATATCTCTTCTTAATAATACATATTTATGTAAAGTATGGAAAATTTACCTTCCATAAACACTCCCTTAATTTATGGAAACTTCCTTAAACACTCCCTTAATTTATGACATATAATAAGTATTTGAAGTTCAACTGACTTTTTCATATGAGAAACTATAGTAAAATAAAGAAGTAATTTAATAAAAAAATCAATAATACTGATTTTTTTATTAATTTTTAATTTATTTTTTAAATTTATTTTCAGTGTACCAGAGTTCATTGTTTATGTACCATACCCAGTGTTCCATGCAATACGTGCCCTCTGTAATACCTACCACCAGGCTCACCCAACCACCCACCCCCCGCCCCTCCAAAACCCTCAGATTGTTTTTCAGAGCCCATAGTCTCTCATGGTTCCTCTCCCCCCTCCAATTTCCCCCAACTCCCTTCTCCTCTCCATCTCCCCATGTCCTCCATATTATTTGTTATGCTCCACGAATAAGTGAAACCATATGATAATTGACTCTCTCTGCTTGACTTATTTCACTCAGCACAATCTATTCCAGTCCCATCCATGTTGATACAAAAGTTGGGTATTCATCCTTTCTGATGGAGGCATAATTCTCCATAGTGTATATGGACCACGTCTTCCTTATCCATTCATCCATTGAAGGGCATCTTGGTTCTTTCCACAGTTTGGTGACTGTAGCCATTGCTGCTAAGAACATTGGGGTACAGATGGCCCTTCTTTTCACGACATCTGTATCTTTGGGGTAAATACCCAGTAGTGCAATTGCAGGGTCATAGGGAAGCTCTATTTTTAATTTCTTAAGGAATCTCCACACTGTTCTCCAAAGTGGCTGTACCAACTTGCATTCCCACCAACAGTGTCAGAGAGTTCCCCTTTCTCCACATCCTCTCCAACACATATTGT
Source organism: Mellivora capensis (assembly GCA_004024625.1). Taxonomy (NCBI): domain Eukaryota; kingdom Metazoa; phylum Chordata; class Mammalia; order Carnivora; family Mustelidae; genus Mellivora; species Mellivora capensis. Next base: position 15,229 of record PISX010014708.1, read on the forward strand.
TTACTGTCTTGTTAATTTTGGCCATTGTAACTGGTGTAAGGTGGTATCTCAATGTAGTTTTGATTTGAATCTCCCTGATGGCTAAAGATGATGAACATTTTTTTCATGTATCTGTTAGTCATTTGTATGTCTTCATTGGAGAAGTGTCTATTCATGTCTTCTGTCCATTTTTTGACATGATTATCTGTTTTGTGTGTGTTGAGTTAGAGGAGTTCTTTATAGATCCTCGATATCAGCCTTTTGTCTGTACTGTCATTTGCTAATATCTTCTCCCCTTTCGTGGGTTGCCTCTTTGTTTTGTTGACTGTTTCCTTTGCTGTGCAAAAAAAGCTTCTGCTTTGCAGAAGCCATTGGTCTTGATGAAGTCCCTAAAATTCATTTTTGCTTTTGTTTCCTTTGCCTTTGGAGACATATCTTGAAAGAAGTTGCTGTGGCCGATAGTGAAGAGGTTACTGCCTATGTTCTCCTCTATGATTCTGATGGATTCCTGCCTCACATTGAGGTCTTTTATCCATTTTGAGTTTACCTTTGTGTATGGTGTAAGAGAATGGTTGAGTTTCATTCTTCTACATATAGCTGTCCAATTTTCCCAGCACCATTTATTGAAGATACTGTCTTTTTTCCATTGTATCTTTTTTCCTGCTTTGTCGAAGATTATTTGACCATAGAGTTGAGGGTCCATATCTGGGCTCTCTACTCCGTTCCACTGGTCTATGTGTCTGTTTTTGTGCCAGTACCATACTGTCTTGGTGATCACAGCTTTTTAGTAAAGCTTGAAATCAGGCACCGTGATGCCCCCAGTTTTGTTTTGCTTTTTCAATATTTCCTTAGCAATTCGGGGTCTCTTCTGATTCCATACAAATTTTAGGATGGTTTCCTCCAGCTCCTTGAAAAATGCTGGTGGAATTTTGATTACAATGGCATTAAAAGTATAGATTTCTCTAGGCAGTATAGACATTTTAACAATGTTCATTTTTCTGATCCATGAGTATGGAATGGTCTTCCATCTTTTTTTGTCTTCTTCAATTTCTTTCATGAGTGTTCTGCACTTCCTCAAGTACAGAACCTTTAACTCTTTGGTTAGGTTTATTCCCAGGTATCTTATTTTTCTTGGTGCATAGTAAATGAAATCAATTCTCTAATTTCCCTTTCTGTATTTTCATTGTTAGTGTATAAGAAAGCTATTGATTTCTGTACATTGTTTTTGTATCCTGCCACATTACTGAATTGCTGTATGAGTTCAGGTAGTTTGGGGTGGAGTCTTTTGAGTTTTCCATATAAAGTATCATGTCATCTATGAAGAGAGAGAGGTTGACTTCTTCATTGCCAATTTGAATACCTTTTATTTCTCTTTGTTGTTGTTGTAATACTATGTTGAACAAGAGTGGTGAGAGTGGGCAACCTTGTCGTGTTCCTGATCTCAAAGGGAAGGCTGTCAACTTTTTCCCATCTAGGATGATATTTGCTGTGGGTTTTTCATAGATAGATTTTATGAAGTTGAGGAATGTTCCCTCTATCCCTATACTTTGAAGCATTTTAATCAGGAACGGATGCTGGATTTTGTCAAAAGCTTTTTCTGCATCTATTGAGAGGACCATGTGATTCTTCTCTCTTCTCTTATTGATTTGTTCTATCACATTGATTGATTCGCAAATGTTGAACTGCCCTTGCAACCCAGGGATGAATCCCACATGGTCATGGTGGATAATTTTTTAATGTGCTGTTGCATCCTATTATCTAGGATCTTGTTGAGAATCTTAACATCCATATTCAACAGGGATATTGGTCTGAAATTCTTCTTTTTGTTTGCGTCTTTGCCTGGTTTGGGGATCAGGGTAACGCTGACTTCATAAAAAGAGTCTGGAAGTTTTCCTTCTGCTTCAATTTTTTGAAACAGCTTCAGGAGAATAGGTGTTATTTCTTCTTTGAAAGTTTGATAGAATTCCCCAGGGAATCCGTCAGGTCTTGGGCTCTTGTTTTTTGGGAGGTTTTTGATCACTGCTTCAATCTCTTTACTAGATATTGGTCTATTCATGTTGTCAATTTCTTCCTGGTTCAATTTTGGCAGTTTATAGTTTTCCAGGAATGCATCCATTTCATCTAGATTGCTTAATGTATTGGCATATAACTGTTGATAATAATTTCTGATGATTGTTTCTAATTCCTTGGTGTTAGTTGTGATCTCTCCCTTTTCATTCATATTTTATTAATTTTGGCCTTCTCTCTTTTCTTTTGGATTAGTGTGGCCAATGGTTTATCAATCTTATTGAGTCTTTCAAAAAACCAGTTTCTAGTTATATTGATGTTTTCTACTGTATCTTTACTTTCTATCTCATTGATCTCTGGTCTAATCCTGATTATTTCCCTTCTTGTGTGTGGACTTGGCTTAATTTGTTGTTGATTCCCCAGTTCTTTAAGGTGTAGAGACAGCTGGTGTATTCTGGATTTTTCAATTTTTTTGAGGGAGGCTTGGATGGCTCTGTATTTCCCCCTTAAGACTGCCTTTGCTGTACCCCATAGGTTTTGGACCAAAGTGTCTTCATTCTCATTGATTTCCATGAATTGTTTTAGTTCTTCTTTGATTTCCTGGTTGATCCAAGCACTCTTAAGCAAGATGGTCTTTACCTTCCAGGTGTTTCCATTCCTTCCAAACCTTTCCTTGTGGTTAAGCTCCAGTTTCAAAGCATTGTGATCTGAGAATATGTGGGGAATAACCTCAATCTTTTGGTATTGGTTGAGCCCTGATTTGTGACCCAGTATGTGGTCTATTCTAGAGAAGGTTCCATGTGCACTTGAGAAGAATGAGTATTCTATTGTTTTAGGGTGGAATGTTCTGTATATATCTATGAGGTCCATCTGGTCCAATGTGTCGTTCAATGTTCTTGTTTCTTTATTGATTTTTCTGCTTGGATGATCTGTCTAGTACTTAGAGTGGCATGTTAAGATCTCCTACGATTAATGTATTCATATCAACATGACTCTTTATCTTGATTAACAGATGTCTCATGTAATTGGTTGATTATGTAATTGGTTGCCCCATATTGGGGATATAAATATTTACAATTGTTAGATCTTCCTGGTGGATAGTCCCTTTAAGAATTATGTTGTGTCCTTCTGTATCTCTTAAAATAGTCTTTAGTTTAAAATCTAATTTATCTGATATGAGATCGCTACCCCAGCCTTATTTTGAGGCCCATTGGCATGAAAGATGCTTCTCCATCCCTTCACCTTCAGTCTGGATGTATCCTTAGGTTCAAAATGGGTCTCTTGTAGACAACATATGGATGGGTTCTGTCGTTTTATCCAATCTGCAACCCTGTGCCTTTTTATGGGTGCATTTAGGCCATTCATGTTGAGAGTGATTATTGAGAGATATGTTTTTATTGACATCATGTTACCTGTGAAGTCTTTGTTTCTATAGATTGTCTCCCTATATTTCTGTTCAATGACATTTTTGGGTTTTTTTTCCTCTTTTATGGAATCCCTCCTTAATATTTATTGCAGTGCCAGCTTGGTACTCACATACTCTTTTAAACCTTGCCTGTCTTGGAAGCTCTTTATCTCTCCATCCATTTTGAATGCCAGTCTTGCTGGATAAAGTATTTTTGGCTGCATATTCTTCTCATTTATTGCCCTGAATACATCTTGCCAGCCCTTTCTGGCTTGCCAGATTTCTATGGACAGGTCTGACATTATTCTGATGGGCTTTCCTCTCTATGTAAGGAATCTCTTCCCCCTAGCTGCTTTCAAGAGCTCCTATCTAAAATTATGATTCATCATTTTCACAAGCAGGTGTCTCGAGGTCTTTCCAGATTCTATGATCTTAGGGGGAGACCTTTCCGCCTCTAGTACACGAAAGCTGGTTCCATTCACCAGATTGGGAAAATTTTCATGGAGAATTTGTTCAACTCTATCCTCTAGTCTTTTTTCTTTCTCCTCCCCCCTCAGGGATTCCAATAATTCTCATGTTGGAACATTTCATGGCGTCATTTATTTCCCTAATTCTGTCTTCAGGGCTTCTAAGCTATTTGTTCTAGCCTTCTTCCTGATCCTTTTTCTCTATCAGTTTGTCCTCCAGATCACTAATTTTATCTTTTGCCTCAGTTACCCTAGCTGTTAGAGAATTTAAATTAGATTGGAACTCGTTGAGAGCATTGTTAACATAGTCCCTGGTGGCTTTCACTTCTGCCCTAATCAATTCCATTTTGTCATCAGAGGCTTTCTCCACCCTAGCTATTGCCTGGATAATTGTTAGCCTGTATTGCCTTTCCAACATACTATTTATGTCCATATCCAATAGCTTTGATGGAGAGGGCCCAGTCTCTGAATTTGTCCTCTGTTGGGCATTCCTCATCCTAGTCATTTTGGTGAGAGATGGCTGAAGGGATGTGTAGCTGAATGTATCATCCGTGGTGCAGGCAAGGTGCACTCTGGAATGCTTCTGAGAAATCGAGGATCCCCACCAAAAAGAAAGAAGAAAGAAAGAGAGAAAGAGAGGGGAAAAAAAAGAAAAAGGAAAAGAGAAGGCCCAGACCAAATGGGCCTCGAGAGTAAGATTTATAAAGTATACAAACAAAAACAGACAAACAGAAAGACCGACAAAAGTAGATGACAAGGAAATAAATAAATAAATGAATAAATAAAAGAACTCAGCCAAAATGAACCCCAAGTATAAGATTTATATACCACCTGAACAAAAACAAATACACAGAAACACTGACAGAAGAAAAAGATGGGAAGGTGGTTATAAATTCTCAGTGTGGGCAAGGAAGGTTATTTTGATTCTTCCTGGATGTATCTTGATATCTTTGTTAAAGGACTCAATTTTCCTGAGATAAAGGGGGATTAAAACTGGTTTACATATAGAGGTAGCAATGATTGGGGAAAGGTGATTACCTTGAAGCTTATCTCTATATGAATATTTTAAAAAATAAAATAAAATAAATTAAAAAATAGAAAAGCAAAAGAAAAACAGGTATGTGTATCAAAAAAAATTCAGGTTAAAAGGTTATTATGGAATTTGATGTACTGAACATCTATCTCACTGATAAAAGTTGTATCTATGAAGTAGTGGGGGTTGTCCTCTTTTTTTTTTTTTTTTTTTTTTGCTGCCTTTCTGGGGGAGGGGCCTGCCACATGGTTTTTCAGGGATTCTTGCTACAGTTGAGTCCTCCTACCCCCACCAAGGGTCTGGGCTCTGAGGAAACCGGTTTTTCAGGCTTTTGTTCTCTGGAGGTTATTTTGTTTATTTGTTTTTTCTCCCCCTGGCAGCTTTTGGTGGTTCTTTGGAGGTTTAGTGGAAAGCAAACTTCACTAGACCTCCATCTCAGAGAGAAGCCTCAGTCTGCTCCCTTCTGGGTGCTCCAGAGCACATAAATTCCCCCTTTGCCACTGGTAGAGCACGTCCCCAGTCACAGTCTCTGGGGTCACAGGAATTCCTGCTTGTATCCAAAACCACGAGAAATACTAGCTGCAGCTATCTGGGCAGGTCCAGACTGCCAGAGAAGTTCCAACCAAAGATAGCACACTGAGATTTTCATGCTGGCCCAGCCTGGGAGTGTTCAGAATATCCCAGTCCTAGAGAGCACCGGTTAGTGCCTGCACAGACCTCTCTCAGGGGAGGATGTGGAGCATGACTCAGACCCTGGTGGCATAGCTTGCATGCAGACTGCAAAGGGCTGTGGTTCTAGAGAGAGTCGGCTGGCATCCACACTAGACTCCCTCTTGGGTGCCACCATCCAGACACTCTCAGGCATGCTGGAGGCTCAGGGACCAAGACCTGGCTATTCACTGCACTCTCTGGTTCAGTGCCAGCATCCTGGGTCCATGGGCTTAAGTCCCTGTCCCTAACCACCCAATTCCACTGATTTCTCCTGAAGATCTTTTGTTCTGTTTGAGTGCTTTCAAGCAGACTCCAAGTTAATGCTGGTCCCCAGTCACAGCGCACTCTCTTATGGGGTATTACTTTCCAATGGGTCACTTCTGGTGACTCCCTCCCCCTTTTGTTTATCTTCCAATATCAGCCCGATGTTCCCACTCTGCTTCACCTGTCCACTAGTCTTCTGCCCCATAGAGATCCAGAAGTGTGTAATTTTAATCTCAGGCTGATTTCATCGGTGATCAGAGTTCTTTGGTAGATAATCAGCTCACTTTAGGGGACCGGTTGAAATAGCACCTCCTACTTCTCCGCCATCTTATCTACTATTCAGTATTTTCAATTAAGTTTGAGTTAGAATAAAAAATAATTTCAAACATCAGAAAACTTCTTTCCACATGTATGATCCTAGAAGGTTACTTAGATGTTTAGATTTATAAGGAAATAAAGTACTGATTTTTAAGATTAAATCCATTCTGAAGGTGAGCGTGTCATATATTTCTTGATTTAAAAAACTGAGTAGATTGGATAATGTATAGTGAAATAGCAATATCATAAATATACAGATTTAGGAAAATGCCACTATGTAACAAACGTTCTGGATATCAACATATTAGATGTAAAATATAATGACCTGGGAGGGGGGGGACATACATACTGGATTTGAGAATCAGAAGCTACAGAGTGATTAGGTATTCTCTGTTCTTCTGAACTCAATGATTGTGGGTTTTTTTCTAAAATAAAAAATATCTCCATGTTATTCTTCTATATGTGAAAGTTTGATGACATTTGCCTCTTAAGAACATTAACCAACTAATGGAATTGTAATACTTATATAAAAAGAGAAGGACATCTAGGTGTTGCAGTCGGTTAAGCACCCAACTCTTGATTTTGGCTCAGGTCCTGATTTCATGGTCATGAAATTGAGCTTCATGTCTGGCTCTGTGCTCAGCGTGGAGTCTGCTTCAGAATCTCTCTCCCTCTCCCTCTGCCCCTCCCACTCATTCTCTCATATTCTCTCTCTCTCTCTAAAATAAATAAATAAATCTTAAAAAAAATAAAAAGAGAATATGAATAAAAGTTTGCACCATTCCAATTCATACTAGGAATTCCAATTCTTTACTTTCTTCCCCACACAAATTCATTTCTATCCCAAAATGTTAATAACAAAGTTTGGAATATATATTGTGCATACACTTTGGGGAAATAACCTCATAGAGTTCGGAAAGTTACTAATAGACAAAATCATATACTATAAATAATTTTTGAAGATTTTCCATTTTGACATTATAAATTATTGATTGTTATATGTATAAACAAATAAATTTATATGTATAAGATATTTCTCCTGGGTATTTTTCAGATATGGGATGAAAACGACCTGTTTATTTATCTGATCTAAATGGCTGGGGAGCAGTAACTGTTATTTTAGACTATAACGCAATAACTGATTCAGGGTTTTGTCATGTCTTTTATAAAACTTGTTAATAGCTATGTTAGCAATTATGGCATCAGCAGTGTTTTACCAAGCAAATAGTTAAATTACTGTTATTAAGAGGACTTGATAACTAGATACATTGTTTGAATTAAGAGTAGAAAGTAAAGTAAGAGGAGAACTAGGAGAATATAGTGTCCTGGAACCTAAGTGAATGAAGTGTTTTCTGGCACCCAAAAAAAAAAAAAAAAAAAGCTTTCTCTGGGTAAAGTTAATCAGTCAAGAAAGATAAAGTAGCATAAACACTTTAGATTTGACCTTTGAACTTTGGAGGCCATATATCTGTAACCCTCTATAGACCTGTGGTGTCAAAAGCCTAACTGGAGTGCAATGAAGAGAAAATTACATTGACTAACAGAGACAAAAGTATATTCCACCAACCAATTGAGAAATGTCATGGAAAGCTGAGGAGAAAAGAAATGGGCCAGTCAGAAAAGGTAGAATTAGGATCATGAGTGTAGTAAGATGAGAATAATACAACATTTTTATATGTTTGTAAGAATGATCTAGAAAAGAAGGAAAACTTGAAAATGTGAGTAGGACATAGTAAAATTACCAGGGGTTACCAAGGATTAGCAAGGATGAGACTTAGTTTAGTTAAAGAAACAAACAGGAGAGAAGGCAAAACTGTGACCAGAGAGGCTAGTGGTTATCAGATATGGTAGTGGTAGTTTCTGGAAGCTCTCTCCTGGCTGTTTTAGTTCCTCAGTGGGGTAGTAAGATTGCACTTAGAGTAATATTGGAGTGGAAATATCAGGAATCTAAGGAAAAAGAGAAAGCACCTGAAGTTATGCTTTAGAAGAGTTAAAGAATAAAGGACTAGGGAAATACATTATGATTGCCAGGCAGCATTAGCTTTTGTGGTTACCACTTAATTTAACTACTTCATGTGACCTTTTAAAAGCTTTTGATAATATTTATAAGGGCATATATTCTGTTACTTTTTCACAAGTGAATTACTGATGAGCTAGTACAGTGGCAGAAGAAAAAAACAATTTTATTTTTTGTAAAGTGCATTTTAAGGTGTTTTCATTAATGCTCTATGTTTAATTTTAACAAAGAAAGCTTTTCTGAATTGAAATCTAAGTCACTTATCTGGATTCTAGATACTTTATTAGAATAAAGTAAGATCTCATTCAAATTTTATAGATATATCTGCATGGAGCCAATCTAGAAAATTCTGCAGAGCTTATTTATATAGTAGAGTTGGTTTATAAACAATGCTTTTTAGAATGTCTGCATAAACTTTATAGATTATTTGAGAATGTTTTACTAGTTTTTTTCTCTGAAAAACTTAATAGGGAGTGAATATGAATGAGTTATTTAAAAGGAAAGCCATAAAGTTTATATATATATATATATCCTACCTGTTGCACAGATTAATTATGTCACAGTAGAAAGAGCATGTTGCATTTACATTCCCCTTAATATATTCTTGAAGGCTCTTTACATTTTACATAATGACAGTGCTGACCATGAATGGGGGGTATATTCTCTTCCCAATTACTTTGTATTTTAAATAGTTTTTTTTATTAGGTTCCTGGGGAGAAGATTAATTTGAATATTTCTCTTATAGCATGTATCTGTACTGAAATATTTAAGTGGTTTATTTTCTTCTCTTTACCTATTTACATTTTGGCCATTTTGTGGTGTTCAATTGCTTTTGGTAATAAGAATTCACAGCAGTATTTTTTGGATAATGGAAAATCAAGTTGAAATTACAGGCAGCCATGAATTAGAACTGAGAAAGTCAGCAGCCCTCCTATGGAGCTGTGTATAAACTTAGCTTTTTTATTTCTAAATGTAATCATGCAATCTACCTAAATTCATTCTCTTCTGAATAATTGAATCATAAAATTTTACACTGAAATATGTAAACGATTTACCTATTTATCCTTATTTAGTAATGAAATAACTATTTTCATATTTTCCAAAGAATAAATTCATATATTTTTAAAATCATTCTTACAGATGTTGACTCCTGCCTTCACTACAAAGCAAAACAAAGCAATACAGACAGCTAAGCGGAAAAAATCACACAGACATACAGAAGGGGAAATTGTAAACATGAGCAGCTTGCTTGATGGATTTCCTTGGTTCAAGCACTTTTCCTGTTCAGCTACTATCCACAAAGATAACCACATGAGGAGAGTCAGAAAACACTCTGTTAAGCACGTTGGTAAACAAACTATGTAACAGTACAATTTTCCCACTTTCTCTGACATGTTGAATTAAGTTGCATTGTCTGTTTTAACTAAGCATCACTTACTATTTTAAGCAATCTTCTGCTTTTCCCAGAATTTTCTCAGCCATATGGTTCTGGTTAAAATCTGACAATGAGAGTGCTCTCAAGATATTGGGAAGGTGAAAAAGAAATGACAAATGACTATTCTTTAGAAACAGATGTAAGGTGATATGTGAACAAATGTGCAGTTTACTAGCGCTTCGAGTTAAGTCTTTCAGAACCAATGCCCTCATTTCAGTCATGGAAATGAATAAGGAAGAAAAAGGTGGAGAAACTGCCACCAATGTTTTCATTTGCAGGAATAAAATAGATTTAGCACTAATCTCAAGAACCCCTACAGATTTACCAAGAAATTCTTGTCTTATAGAGAGACATGCAGGACTCTCTGAACAAGAATTGTACAAACACACACAAAAAAGGTATAATGACAGTATGACTCAACCCTATAGACTGTGTGGAGTTACAAATACCAGAAGGGAATCAATTATTTCCTTAATTTGGCACATGAGGCAGCCAGAGTCATTGCCCTATCTTGATCTGTAATAATTCTATCCTTGCAAACACTGTGAGACAGAGACTTTCAGGCAACTCAACCTGAAATAAAAGGGGGCTGACTGTCAGTAAATTTTTGGCTTCTCACATTTGATTTTCATAGAAATAATGTGTAGAGCAGCTGTGTTAACCTTGGGTCTGGTTTGATGGGAGTAAAGACAGACTTACTAGAACTTCTGTTCAATTATATCTTAACCTTTCTCAATTTTAACTTTTGTCTATGTCTTATAACTAACATAATATCTTCATTGTAACATTATGCAACATACAAAATTATATATATCTATCATATATATAATATGTGTATTATATATTATATATAATATATATTATATATATGTTATATATATAACAATAGATTATATATATAATTTATTGTTAAGTGTAAGCCAAGAAAATGTCATTAGTGTTAGTCCAAATCAACAATATTTGGAGATAATTGACTTACACCATGTCATATGTTATGAACCAGTAAAAGAAAGCTCTTGGTATTAAATGGGTTTTAAACTTTTTTCAATTTTACCTTTTGTGATTGACAAATATTATGATATATTATTATTTTATAATCTGAAAAAAATATACACGGCAAAGGTACTTACTACTCAGCATGCATGTTTTCAGCTCCTTTGATAGGTGGTACACTCTTCCAGGCTGAAACATCTCAGAGCTAGTGCACACTCTTCTAGCTCTTTGTGCATGAATGAGACTGACTTTGCAAAGCTTTAGAACCCAAAGCAAAATTTACAGAAAATGAGATGTAAACTTTGGGCCAATTCTTTGATATCACAGTATAGCCATGTCCAAACTGATTAATACAAAATGAAATTAATAACTAAAATCATGGGAAATCATGAAAAATTATGAATAAATGCATTTCTGATCTTCAAGTCAGAAAAGACTTTTTAAGCTGTTTTGGGATGAATTGTGTCCCTACCAAAATTCATATGTTGAAGCTCTAACTCCCCATGTGATTGTATTTAAAGACAATCTCAAGGAGTAACTGAGTGGCTCAATCCATTAAGTGTCTGCCTTTAGCTCAGGTAATGATCCCAGGAACTTAGGATGAAGTCCTATGTGGGGCTCCCTGCCCTGTGAAGAACCTGCTTCTCCCTCTCCCACTCCCACTACTTGTGCTCTCTCTTTGTCAAATAGATAAACTCACAAATAAATAAATAAATAAATATTCTCTAAGGAAGTAACTGGAAATGGAATCAACTGAGACAATGGCATGGGGCGCTCATTCCATTAAACTGGTAGTTTATAAAAAGAAAAGGAGACACCAGAATTTGCAAAAAAGGCTACTTCAAGACACAGCAAGAAAACACACTGTCTGCAAGCTGACGAGAGAGATCTCACCAGAAATTAACTCTAATGGCAACCTGATCTTGAACTTCTAGTCTCCAGAACTATGAAATAATAATTTCTGGTGTTAAGCCACCCAGCTTGTGGTATTTTGTTAAATATATGTTAAATAGATATTAGAAGATATTAATAAAAATTCTCTGGTGAAGGCCCAGGAAGAAAAGGGAAGAGCTATAGAGAAAGCTGCTATCATTTTAAAGATTACATATATCCTGAGGCTGCCTGGGTGGCTCAGTGGGTTAAGTCTCAGCCTTAGGCTCAGGTCATGATCTCAGGGTCCTGGGTTTGAGTCCCACATTGGGCTCTTTGCTCAGCAGGGAGCCTGCTTCCACCTCTCTCTCTGCCTGCCTCTCTGCTTACTTGTGATCTCTATCTCTGTCAAATAAATAAATAAAATATTTTTTAAAAAGGATGGCATATACCCTCAGGAACAGGATGTTGGTAAAAACATGAACATTAAAAGTTCTGGTAAGATCTCAAAATGAAGAGTATGGGGTTGGAAACTGGAGGAAAGGCAATCCTTGTTACAAGGTAGCATGTAATTTGGTTGAATTTTGGTGTAGTGTTTTAGGAAAAGTAGAATGTAATAAACTTAGATATTTAGTTGAGAAGATTTCTATACAAAAGGAACCCAGAAACTGCAAGGTATGGGGAATTCTCATACTATCCATATTTAGCAAAAAAAAAAAAGCATGATAAAGCATGTGGCTGTACAATCACTCCATAAAAAGATTATACATGCCAACAGAAGCCAGGAACAGAAATGGGATTCTACCAGCAGAAAAATTGCCAGTTTAAACCAAAGGGAATAGAGAAGGTATTACATACAGGAAGGCTTTCAGGATCTGGTGAGATTCTACAGACTAGAAGAATAGACCTAACCAGCTGATGGCATGCATTTTCCTTCAAGAAAAGGGAAGAATGACTTTGAAGGTGATTCAGATCTTTAGGGCTGCTGCTCCCACCACAGACCCAGAGCCTACTGCCTAGGAAAGAAAGGCTTTTCCTCTTTGGTTTCAGAGGGTGGGGACACCTGATTGGCTTCAGTGGCCCACACTTCCTCTGCCCAGTGCCTTGGGAGCAGAGACAGGTGGTATACAACAAAAAACCAAGTGATGAGAGAGCTTTGTTCAGAACAAGAGGGCAGGGCTGCCATGTAGAGCCCTGGGTGGAGCTACCCCTTAAATGTACCCAGTGACTACAGCAGGGAGTCAAGGAAGATTATTCTCAAGCTTTGAGATCTAATGGCATTTGCCTTACTCCCTTTCATATTTTCTTGGAGCCCATCATCCCTTTCTTCTTTCTGATTCTTCCTTTTTGGAATAGAAATGTTTGCCCTATGCCTGTCCCACTATCATATTTTGGCTTCACATAACTTGTCTGGTTTCATACATTCATAACTGGAGAGAATTTTGCCTCAAGATGAATCATACCTAACAAGACCAAGGATCATAGGGGAAGGGAAGGAAAAAATGAAACAAGACGAAACCAGATTGGGAGACAAACCATAAAAGACTGTTCATCTCAGGAAACAAACTGAGGGTTGCTGGAGGGGAGGAGGGTGGGTGGGATGGGGTGGCTGGGTAATGGACATTGGGAAGGGTATGTGCTATGGTGAGTGCTGTGAATTGTATAAGACTGATGAATCACAGACCTGTAACCCTGAAACAAATAATATGTTGTATGTTAATTTAAAAAAACAGATGAATCCTACCTTTAGTTTCACCCATACATGATTTAGATGATATTTAGATAAGACTTCAGAACTGATGCTGGAATGGGTTTTGAGGTTGTGGGGATGGGGTAAATGTAGGACAGGTCTTGGGGAGACAGAGGGCAGAATATTATAACTCAACTGTGTGCACCTAAAATTGACATGTTGAAGCCTTAACCCTCTGTGTTAACTGTATTTGAAAACAGGAACTTCCAGAGGTAATTAGGTTAATTGAGGTCCTAAGGATAGGTCCCTAATCCAATAGGGTGGTTGTCCTTATATAAGAAGAGACACCAAGTTCTCTCTTTCCATGCACACACAGAGAAAAGGCTATATGAAGACATAGCAAGAAAACACTGTCTATGTGCTGAGGGGAAAGGTTTCACTAGAACCCAACACTGAAAGCAACTTGATCTTTGACTTTGAGCCTCCAGAACTATGAGAAAATAAATTTCTGTTTTTGAAACAACCCAGTTTGTGCTATTTTGTTATGACAGCCTAAGCAGATTAATACAATGACTAATGGAAAAGAAAACAAAAATAAGAATCTTTTAACTGTATAAATATTAAAACCACCTTTACATTAAATGCCTGCAAAAAATAAAATTGAGTCAAATGACAAGTTGAGAAAAAATTTTCTACATAAATGATATGCAACTGATTCACCATACAGAAAAAATTTAGAAGTCAATACATATGAAAACAACTAAAAAAGGATAAAACCATGAATGGAAATTTGTAATTGAAAAGTAATATTTCTCATATTTATATTATTTTATAATATATATTATTTAATTATTATAATAAATGGAAGTAGGAAATTTAAAAAATGAAAAATATTTCATTTTTTCCAGTATTAAAGGAATGCCATTTTAAATTATATTTTTATTATAAAATGGCCAAGATCAGAATCTGTCATTTGCATATATATTTTCATACCTCCCTATAATTAAAATTAACATGAATACAGTGAAAAAGGTACTTTATTAACCATGGTGGCCAGGTTATGCTGAGTAAATAAACAACTCTGGAATTGTGATTTTAGAAGCTTACTTCTTGGTTATGTCTAATGCAGAACAGTGCTTTTTCCTTGTCAGAAAAAAGAGTACAGAGAGGAAGAAACAGTCACAGGAAATTAAATGCCATAGCCTGGAAGTAATGCAAGTACTTTGTACAATAATATATTAACTAGGACAAACCATACAGCTTTGCTCAATAGCAAAAAAAGCAAGAAAGTGCCAGGTGCCAAGAAAACTAAATAGAGCTGAAGCTTAGAAGCTTCCACCACAGGCCTCAGATAACATACTGACACAAGAAGAAATTTAGACTATTCTGAAGCATATTTTAATATATGCATTGGTGTCCTTAAAATGTTTGTTTGCTTTGAGCCGGTATATTTCTTTCTTTAAATTATGCAAAGTGTGAGAAATAACATGTTTAGTATTTGTTATATACTAGGTATTCAGCTAATTTCATACAAATTTTCATTTAATGCTCACAAAAAAGTATAACTAATTATTATCATTATCTTTATTAAAGTTGGTAAAGAAAAGAGACATAGAGAAGCTTTAAAAATGTGTCTAATGTGCTTGGCTAATAAATTTCCCAGCTATAATTTTAATCTGGGTAATATTAATCTAAAGTCAATGGTCTTAATCCTTACCTATTACCAAATGATACCCCAAAAATAAGCTCAAGGTTGCCTATCAAAAACAGTTTTGTCAATATTGTGAGTGACATTTTGAAAATAAGTTTAATAGGACAATGGTAAACTAAACTATTAAACTAAAATAAGTTTAATAGGACAATGAGATGTAAGTCGTGATGAAACAAAGTAGCAATAAGTAAAATGGTTTGAAATGCATTTAATGATTTTGAAAATACTTAAAAATAGACAAAAATGATGCAGAATACAAAAACCAGTATACTCTTTCTCATTTTAGTCATTGATTCATTCAGTTTATTCATTGAACAAATATTAGTTGTGAAAACATTATTTGTTAGACAATTTACCCTGGTATTAAGGATTGCAGAGAAAGAGAAAAGGAGCTGGGGGTATTGGGAAGGTAAGGGAGGGGAAGATGATTTTGTCAGAAGCTCAGCGGAGCTAGAGGGAACTGAGCTGCGAGGTATCAGAGCAGCTGATGAAGACAGCAAACCCCAATGAAAGCAGCAGTCGAACCTTAATCACTTACTGTGATAGCATAAACAAGAAGCTAAACTGGCAAAAGTGCCAACTCCCCAATTCTATTTCTCCCCTTGGCCCTGCATGCAGTAGAAAGTCAAGTCTATTAGCACAGATGTAAGTGTGTCTTACTGCTGAAGGGCCGTAAACAAAAGGATTCTACAGTTGAAAAGATTTGGGAGCTGGCAAGATGGAGAGGGTGATGCACTGGAATGGAAAAGTACTGAGTAGTTAATGTGGAAAAAGATGTCTTCAAGGTTCTCTCACTCCACCTAGTAAGATAAGGCAGAGGCACCTAAAAAAAAGAAAGTCTCAACTGAAGGCCCTCAATTAAACGGGCTCTGAATGGAGGTCCTCTGAGCTAAGAATGCAGATGTATATGCACAAAAGCATTTCCTGCAGGTAGGCCTGGTCCTTGACTGTAACTCTCTGATTCAGAGACTGTAATGCAGGGGCTGTTTACCAAGTCTAGTGCGTGGAATGCAGTTCTGCTTGGAAAAAACAACTATAATTGCCTATAGTTGGATCTGAAAAGTAACATATATTTTGATCTGGAGCAGGTGTCTAGGACATGGACTCCTCAGATTTATGTTCTTAAAACTTGATATATGAGAAATAGTGTGTGTTATTAATTAAATAATGTTTTCACAGAAAAATAGTAAGTATATAAATTATTAATAGTGGTCATCTTTAATCAGTAAGATTATGATTTTTGTTATTGTTAAGAGTTCATATTGAAATGAGACTGTAAACTTTTTATACACAGAAAAAAATTTGTTTCACCAAAAGTTGCATTATATATATAAAGAACACAGCCTGGGGGCATGAAGTGAAGTTAGTGGGAAGAAGTAAGATTTGAGTTTGGCCTTGGACAATAAAAGGAAGTCCTGAGTGCCAGAGAAGAGAGTAATTTCTGAAGAAACAGAATAATAAAGTAAAACTATCATATTGAAAAGTCTGAGATATGGTTGAAGAAGCTCTAACAGTCATATTTGATTCAAAGAGAAAAAATGTATGTATTATATATATATATATAACATAATATTGAAAGGTATTAAGTGACAGGCCTCATTGTTTATATGCAATGTTATAACTAATGAGAGTTACTGAAATTATTAGAAAGGAAGTGACTTGATTAAACCTATTTAAACTGGTAAGGGCTTATATCCAGTTTTGAGAACAACTCTGAACTCATTACATAAATCCAGAGTTCTGGGGTCAAACTTATTCAAGAAGTAAACAACAACAGAGCTCGGTAACATGCAATTCCTTATGTCTTCCATCAAGAGCACCTTGGTCATGACCAGTACTTATTTGGTCTTTGATGTTTTAACTTACTCCTACTTTCTATGCAATTTCTGTATACTTCTGAGTACTTGTCTGATCTCTTTATGTACAAATGAGGAAATAATTCATGTTCAAAGATGTGAGTCAGATGAAGTTATTAAGAGTTCAGAAGGTAAAGACTGGTGGTCACTTTCTAACCAAAAAAAGTACTGTGAGTTAGTATCTTCCCAGTGGCAGGTTTCTTCTGTTTACAAATAATATCCCTTCTCACCTCTGTTATGCTGTGTCAGCTTTAAGGGTATAGGAGAGGGCTAAAATTATGAGAAATCAAGACTTGCACTTCTGCATAAAAGCACATATTGTTTCCCTCTATATTAATAACACTTCTTCAGAAAATAAAATTGGGAGCAAAATGGAGACATACATACCCAGTTGCCCAAAGTGGAAACATCAAGAGTAACTAGTATAATTTGGCAAGCCAAATTGACCTTAGGAATCTAAAAATATATTATCCCAACTACATTAAGGGCTATGTCAAATAAATAGAGGCAATGGCACTATTGATAATCTGTATAATAAATTAGAATAAAAACACTGGAGACAAGGCAACATGCTTGGTTGGGAAAGAGTTAATACAGATCAGCACTAGGATGACAGAATTGGAAATCAAAGAGAGAACAGATGGAAAAGAGTTTACAGAATGAAAATCTGTGGGATTTAGGAATTAATTGGTTGTGGAGAAGAGTGAGTGGTAAACAATTACTCTGAGATTTCAAATCTAGTTGACTAAGCAAATTGTGGTGTTCTCTCTCTATATAAAGTGCTTAGCCATGTTTCTCTGAGATTCAGCTGATCACGGTTTTTATTATGTTTCCCCAGATTCAGCTGAGTTGGGTTTTCACTCAATCAATCCAATCAATAAACATATAGCAACCAGTGATGACATGGAAACAATATAAATCTGAATCTTGGAAAGATATACCTGAATATTCTACACATGAGTAAACCTGTGTGTATGAGAGAGAGAGTACAAAAGTGTGCAGGAGTGCAATAATAATTAGCATATGTCCAGCCATTAATCTATGCTAAGCATTGTTCTTAATGTGGCTTTTTACTCATAACCTCATTCAAACCTCAAACAAAAATCATGATTAAGTACTATTATTATCTGATTTTTACAAATGAGGAAACTGAGGCTTAGACCATTTTCCCTAGGGCCAGAGAGTCAGTATATGGAGACACAAAGACTCATTTCAAGTCATTCTGATTCCAAGCCCTATAACTAATCCTCATAATGTCCTTCACTATCACAGCCCAGTGTGGTTGGGGAGAATGGCTGTGTAGACTACCACATCTGGGGTCCTTTGGCAACAAGGATGTGGTAGAGGTTAGAGGAGAAGTTAGAGGAGGGGTCCTTTGGCAACAAGGAAGTGGTAGAAGTTAGGAGGAGTCCTGTAACTCAATTGCCTGAAGCATAGGATGAAAATTGCTAGTGCTGGGAGAGGCAAAGCAGGTTTAATCCATGATCCATGGCTGGAACAACTCACTCCATGGAGGTCTGAATACAGAACTGGATTGGGTGGGGTTATGAAATTTAACCACTAAAAAGACTGAGTTCCCCAAACAGAAGGACAACACTAGGTTATGGAGCCTGTGTTCTAAAATGATTCTAAGACATTCCTCTCACCTTTAAATCCCCCTCAGGATTAATTTATAAGCCTTCATCTGTGCTCAAGAATATATGGGAGAAGTATATAATAAATTATAGGATTGTAACATACAGCATGGTGACTATAGCTAATAGTATTTTATTGCATACTTGCAAGTTGCTAAGAGGGTAGATCTTAGGAGTTTTCATCACAAGAAAAAAATTTGTAGCTATCTATGGTGACAGATGCTAACTAGACTTGCTATGGTAAGTATATTGCTGTAGTAATCATTTTGTAATATATACAAATATCAAACCATTATGTTGTACTCCTAAAACTAATACTATGTTACATATCAATCATAACTCAGTAAATAAATATATAATGGGAAAAATTCAGGCCCAGACAGACTAAGCAATCTAGACGTAATAAAGAACTCTGTAGACTAGCCATTTTGCACAGACAGGCTTCAAATACAGATCACCGCAGACCTTTTGAGAACCATAACAAATAGACTAACGTGAATATTATTTTACTGCCTAATATTCTTTATCCTCTTTTTCCTCAGGAATCTGTCTCCACATTCTGTTTAGATAACTCATGTAATTCAAGGAGAAATGACTTCATCCAAAGTCCAGAGGTTAACCCTGATCAAAAACAATAAACAGAGCAATTCCACCCACTTTGGTGGTGACAAATTAGGAATGCACTCACATTTTAATAGGCTGAATGAGACAAAAGGTTTTCTGGATATATTTGGAAAGGTTCATAATAGTTTGGTTTTTTTCCCCATAAGTAATTCATTCCCACTTTCTGTAAGGGAGGTCTTACTCTAATTGTTCCTGGCACTCATTTTATGATCAGAAGTCAGTCAGCCATAGAAAGAAGGTAATAATATTCAAGATGGTAGTTTGGAGACACAAAGAGCAAAGACTTCTAGAATATTTTTTAATGGCCAGATCCACTGATCCTGATATTTGTCCTAACTTTGGGTATACATTTTTGTGAAATAATTATGCTTATTATTTAAGCCAGTTCTTATTATTTAAGCAAAGTATCTGTTTCTTGAAGAGAAATGCATTCTATTGATATGCTGACAATCTGGTTAAACTGAGCAGTTCAAGATATGTCTGTTTGGTTTTATAGGCCATTTGAAACCTTGATCCCTTTAGAAAGAATAATATTTGGAATATACTGACTGCTGTGTCTGGACACACAAACACAGACACACTGATTATATTAGTTACACTGATCATGGTAGTCACACAGATCCAGTACATAAAAGTCCCTGTGCATCTGTCCAGCTTCTATCTCAGGAAATCTGTCAGTCATGGGAAAACAGGGAAGTATCTAGCCTTCATAGGCTCTCTTATGCTACTGCATTTAGCTGGGGGTTGGGCGAGATCTGGCTCAGCCAGGACAGCTGGACATTCTCTCTCCAAGTGGTCCCTTCCTTTAAAACATTTCCTTGGTGCTGTGGCCACAAACAGGAAATCATCCAACAGTGTTAACATGGCAGCTGCAAGATTGCTTAAGGTCTACCTTTCCTAAGCTCATGATATCACTTCTCCTATATTCTGGTGGTCAAGCAAATCACAGGCCAGTCTAAATTCAAGGAGAATAGAAATAAACCTACATTTATTTTTTTTCCCCTGAAAATTAAACCCTATATTCCCTAGCCAAGGCTCTGAGAATAGAGACTTGAGTAAAAGGAATCCTTCACCTGAGTTACCAAATGATTATCACATACCTGATAGGTTTAGAGATGCTATTTAACAGCAACGATTTATGTCTAGTACTTTATGTATACCTACTTTAAATAGGTTTTTCTAATGACTTTTTAAAATTGTTTTTCATTAGTCGCTTGATTTAAAGACGAGAGGGCGACTGGAGACAAGCAGGTGAAGGAAGCTAACCCCCAGTTCCACTCAACCTTCTCACTTCCCTTTTTTTTTTTAATGATTTATTTATTTGAGAGAGAGAGAGAAAGTGAGAGAGAGAACATGAGGATAAGCAGGCTCTCTGCTGAATAGTGAGCGGATCAGGGCAGGATCCTGGGACTTCAGGATCATGACTTCAGCAGAAAGCAGATGCCTAACCAACTGAGCCACCGGGTGCCCCAACCCTCCCACTTCCTACTTCAACCACAGTAATCCAACTTTAGGAGCCCAACTTTATCTGTCTTACATATCAAACTTCTGGACAATATTTTATTAGGAAAGTAATTCTATTGTTAAAAATTATTTTAATGGATGTTATACATTTTTTATATAGCTTATCACATTTTAGCAATTTGGGATTCATAGTCTTACATTAAAAAAAAAGCAAATCTGTTGTTCATATTTCTCATATTGAAGTTTAGCTCATATTCAGGATGGTATTTTGTACAAAGGTATAAACCTGCCTAACTATATACAGAAAAATGTAGTATTATTAAGTTATCTACCATAACAAAATCAGATTATATGCCCATTGCACATCTAGTACCAGCATTACAATTTGACATTGTTCTTGAGTTTGAGTAAAAGCAATAATATTTTCAGTACAGTAAGGAAATTTTATTTATTTTTTTAAAGATTTTATTTATTTATTTGACCGAGATCAGAAGAAAGCACAAGCAGGGGAGGCAGCAGAGGAAGAGGGAGTAGCAGACTCCTGACTGAGCAGGAACCCTGAAGACTCGGGGCTTGATCCCAGGACCCTGGGACCATGACCTGAGCCGAAGACAGATGCTTAGCCAAATGAGCCACCTAGGTGTCCCAGTAAGGAAATTTTAAATTTGCTATTTTAAAATATTGAGTTTCCCCATTGATAAGTTATACCTAAAATTATTTTGTTCACCACATTATGTGATAAGATTCTGTTCTTTTTTTTTTTTTTTTTTTTTTTTTTTTTTTTTTTTTTTTTTTTTTTTTTTTTTTACTTAGTATATATCTTAGGGAATTCTATGGCCTCTAACTGTTCCCACAAGATAGTCAAAACAAAGCACAATTTGGTTTATTAAGAGCAGAATTAATGTGTTAGTAAGACAGTGATTTTGTTGTTATTGTTGTTGTTGTTTTAACCTCAGCTGTGAAACATAAAGCAAAAGAGAAACAGATGTATTTGGAAATTTCATATATAACAAAGCTGAAGGAATTATACTCCTTCACTAGATTCATCCTCTTTCTTAAGAGTTAGACTTTGGATAATGCACTTCTCTGTTCCATAAAAGAAATTTCCACTGAAAGTAGAAAAAGAATAACCCCTGCCTTTCACTATGACCCATCATATCATACCCTGTACATTTTGAGTAGACAGATGAGGTGAAATTTCTACTTTTCTTTCTTATTGTAATAAGTCAACTTTAAGATCACCTATATTCTTAGACAAAGGTTTAGTAATTTCCAGTGCTGAAACCTTTAATCATTCATGGTGCCTGTAACAAAAAGATAGAACTTATTTCAAAAATAGCTGTCTTGTCACTTGGACTGAAGAAAGAAATCCACAACATTAATAGATCACAGTGACAGTTTTTCGTGGTCAGAAATAGGACAGAGGCGAAAAGATAAAGTACTATTTCCATTTATCTTTCTTAGCTGTATAGACAGGTATAGGGAGAGAGAATCTGAACATGCAGATATTTAACTCTGGTTAAGAACAAAGCAAAACAAAGAGAGGGTTTGATTTTATTCAATAGTTTAAACTTTATGTTGACATATAATAGAACTATTATTTGTTGTTATTGACTCTTAAGATTTATTCGCTCATCTAATCATTTTATCATTTGCTTACTTATTCTTCAATAAGTATTTATTAAACATTTGTATTATTTCAAATACTGTGGTAACCAATGTTGTTCTAAGAATGAAAAAGATGATACTACCTGTCAAAATAAAGTACCCAAACTATAGCAAAAAGAAAACATCAGAGATAAAAATTCAAGAACAAATTTTAGTCAAGATAAATTTATCTAAATATGTGGTGACCATTGCTGACAAAGTCTATACATATATTCTGCAAAGCTAATAGAGATTTTTTACATATTCTACTAAATTAAACATTATAGTATTGATATCTTCTAGAGGGAAAACTATATAAAATCAAATTCATTAAGAAATAAGAAAGGAAAATACTCAAACTAAAGTACTGTTTTATTAAAGACTATTAAATAAATGAAACATTTATAAAAGTTGTTACTGCCATGATGTCTTATAAGGGATAAAAATATGGTATTATATTTTAAGAATCTTTAGTCTTGAGTGAACTTACCTAATGCCATTAAGTCTTAAAGACATTTTAAGTTTCAGAAAATTTTATGCCATCACAATTTATAAGACTGTCTATCTTTAAGTGAGCCTATTAAATCAATAATTATTGGGAACTACATAAAAATATACCAGATCTTATTCAAATATACACTAACTTTACAGACTATAAGCAGTCTGTATGAATGGTTTGGGGTTATCTCAAATCTCATTTAAAAAAAAATTAGAACTTTTCCCCTTGAGATGTAAAGATATACTTTTTTAGGAATGGTGTTTCTCCAAAGCAGCAATAATAAAGGCTATATAAGTTCCTCAAATTTCTTGAATGATGGAAATAGAAGAAAAATAATCCAGCTTGAGATTTGTTAAATATTCACTATATCACATGCACCAAGCTAATAAGGTAAATGAGTTTTGTTGTTTTCACTTTTATAGATGAAAAACTGAATTTTTGAGAATTATTTCAATCTGATGCTGTATTATGACTCCAAAAACATTCTATTTTACCTTAAAATGTGTAGTTTTTAATGACCTACCACAATGCAATTGCCATTGCACTGATGTTAATTTAGAGCCTTCAACACAGATTTCAACAAAGCACACTGACAGAAATTGCAGGAGAATTAAAGCCCAGGTCCTCCACCTTTGAGCCTAATGCACTTTCACTATAAGTAAAGGCTTTTCTTTTTAATTTTTTTAAAGATTTAATTATTTATTTTAGAGATAGAAAGGTGCAAGGAGCAGAGAGAGAGGGAGAGAAATTAAGCAGACTCTGCTCTGAGTACAAAGCCCAGTGCAGAGCTCGATCTCAGACCCTGAGATCACCACCTGACCTGAAACCAGGAGTCAGTTGCTTAACTGATGGCACCACTCAGGCGCCCCTTAAAGCTTTTCTTAATATGACAAATATTAAAACATTACACCAAATAATCATAAGAAAAGTTGTTAATTTTCTTAAATGTACCATCTTGAAGAAAAACACATATTTCCATATATTGTAATCAGCCTCAGATTCTCTAAATATTATTTATTAGTTGGGCAAATTTAAGACATTTATATAAGAAACTTAAGAACTTAACTCTGTCTTACTGAATTACTTTCTAAATATCTCTCTAGTCATTAAGAGAAGAGTCACAGGTAGCTCAGGACAGTAAAACTATTAAGCAGAGTCTCAAAGAATTTATTTCATGATGAATGGCTCACATAGCATCTAGTCTTCATTATACCTATTGATAATTAAACTAGTGGATGGAGAGAGGAGAGGGGAAAATGAAGGAAAATGGTCCCCTAGTATAAAACATTACAAAGATTGAACTACCAAGCTTTTCTCTCTGGCACTTTAGGATGTATGAATACCACTTTATTTTTCACAGAAAAGATGCACACAACACTCTCAAAGATTTATAGAGCATTTTTATAAGAATATTTCATGTCCTACATGTGGGAATAACACATGATAACTTTGAAGTAAAAATAGTCAGTTGTATAAAACAACTTCTGCAAAAACAAAAATATATGTTCACATGCTTTTGCTTATTAAAAATGATTTAGCAATAATTAATGGAAGGCTTAGTGTTTTTGTCTTACTAAAACTGTTTCTCATTTATTAAGGAACATAATTTTCTTCTAACATGATGATCACTACTGAGAGTTTTCTAAAACAGTAAGGTTCTGTTATAAAAAGATATTCCCTACACTAGAATGATTTATATAGGGAAATCACTATGAAATCAACCTCATCATTGTTGGTACTTTCAAAGGATGCCTTTTGTTGACTAATCAGCAGAGTGAAAATAAGTCATTAATTTCAATGTCCACATGAATTCAGAATTCTCTCATAGAAAATATACTTTTGGGTACCTGGGTGGCTCAGTGGGTTAAGGCCTCTGCCTTTGGCTCAGGTCATGATCCTAGGGTTCTGGGATGGAGCCCCACATCGGGCTCTCTGCTCGGCAGGGAGCCTGCTTCCTCCTCTTTCTCTCTGCCTGCCTCTCTGCCTCCTTGTAATCTCTGTCTATCAAATAAATAAACAAAATCTTTAAAAAAAAAAAAGAAAAGAAAATATACTTTCATTAAACTAGGTTCTGTTTAATTCTTATTCTATATTTTGTTGAAAGATATATTTCCAAATAATATGTGGATTTTCATTAACATTTATATGAACTATATGTAGACATACAGTGGTTATCATGGCACAAATTCCACAGGTAAGCAATGTCAAAGCATCATATGCTATTGAAAAAATAAAGTACCTATCAATTAGCATACCACCTATAGAAAGTAGTTATTAATCTTTTTCATATCTTGAAGTTGCTTAAGGATCTGAAGAAAGACATACCTGCCACCACCCATGTCCAAATTTTGTGTGCTAAATCATTTTTTCAATGTCAAGGAAACCATAAACATTTGAGTTCACTTTGGCATAGATCAATATAATTTATAGTTTATATAGTAAAAACTAATATTCACAATAGATTAATTGATTATTCAATACGCTTTGTTCAGATATTGACCTCTATGAAAAAAAAAATAGAAATGGTATATTAATCACAACGGTTAAATTTAAAAAAAATTCCATGGATTAAAGAGTAAAATAGCATTTTAAAAATAGAATGCATGCTATATTCATAGGACTTTTATCTGTTGGAAGATTATCTTTCATTTTTTGAAAATTAACTTTATTGAGGTACAATTGACATGCAACAAAACACTTGCAAATGGATCGGTTTTGCCAAATCTACAGATTTGTGTAAGCGACACTATAACCAATATACAGAACATTTCTATCATCTCACAAACATTCTTCGTGACATTTATAATCAATCTCGCCTGCTCTTATTCCCAGATTTGGTAGCCACTGATCTGCTTTCAGTCACTATAGATTAGTTTTGCCATTTCTACGTACTCTGTTGTGCCTGGCCTCTTCAGTCAGCATGTTTATAAGGTATGTTCATATTATTTTAGATATTAGTAATTTATACTCTTTCTAAATATACTATTTTTAAAGTAGCATAAAAACAATAGATTTAACTATGCAAATAGTAAGTGTATTTTTATGTCAGAAAAAGTTAATATAGGTTTGCCTGCATGGCTCAGATAGTTAAGCATCTGCCTTCAACTCAGATCATGATCTCCAGATCCTGGGGTCAAGCCCAAAATTAAGCCCAATGTTGGGCTCCCAGCTCAGTAGGGAGTCTGCTTCTCCTTCTCTCTCTGCCTCTCCCCTCCTTGTGTTCTGTCTCTCTCTGTCTCAAATGAATAAATAAAATATTAAAAAAAATAAAGTTAATATAAATTAAAAGACACAGGGAGAAGTGAATATATATATCCTGTAAGTGAAACAAAATTGTATCTTCGGTATATATAAATTAATTAAGCAATACTTACCATTGCATTAATAACATATAAAGGAAATTAATAGAAAACCAGCAGAAAATAAAAATAAACTGACATAAACTATGTAAGCTCATTAATAACCAAAGGTGTATTAACAAAATAAGAAGATACTTATTTTTCTCACTATAACACTATTATGAAAAACAATAAATATCATAATGAATATCCTTAGAATGCAGTGACATAGATATCTTCATACACTGTGTGTAACAATTTCTATGAATTTGTAGTTGAAAGACTCCTAAAAAAGAAATTTCTAGGCCCAGAGACTTTCCCTAGAGCATTCTACCAATTATTTAATAAAGATTTCTACACAATCTTTTCTCAAAAATAGAAATGGAGTTAACACTCCTAATTCATTTCATGAAGATAGTATTCCCTAATCCCAAAACCAAAGAAAGTATAAACAACAAAACAGACCAGTATTTCTCATTAATATAAATGAAAAAGTGTTTGACAAAATATTACCAAATAACCCTTAGCAAAACGTAAAATACTTATGTACCATGACCGAATCTACTTCCAAGGAAACAAGTGTATGGTTCATTATTTACAAGTCTATAAATGCAGTCACACTATTAACACACTCAAGAAGAGAATCCACATAATTATGTCAACTAATTTATGGAAAACATTTGACAAAATTCAATACGTGTATAAAACTTAATATAAAATGGATGATGATTTAAGTGTTACATGTAAAATTATAAAACTTTTGGAAGAAACAGTGGAATGAATGATTGCTTTCTAAATCTAGGCAATAGTACCCAGCATTGCTACCACAAGAAGGATCCTTGAAAGGGAAAGTTGATAAATTAGACTTTGCCAAAATTCTTAAAAAGCACACTTTTTTGGGGGGGAGGGGTCTGTGAAGGTAACCAGGTAACAGGATAAAAAGACAAGCTACAGGGGCACCTGGCTGGCTCAGTCAGTAGAGCATGCAACTTCTGATCTCAGAGTCCTGAGTTCGAGCCCCACGTTGGGGATAGAGTTTATGTAATAAAAAAGTCTCCACCCCCAAAATACTAGAACTCACACAGCAATTCAATAATGTGGCAGGATACAAAATCAATGTACAGGAATCAATTGCTTTCTTATACACTAACAATGAATATATAGAAAGGGAAATGAGAGAATTTACTCCATTTATTATAGCACGAAGAACCATAAGCTATCTAGGAATAAACCTAATGAAAGAGATGAAGGATCTGTACTTGTGAAACTACAGAACACTTATGAAAGAAATTGAAGAAGACACAAAAAGATGGAAGACCATTCCATGCTCATGGATCGGAAGAATAAACATTGTTAAAATGTCTATACTACCTAGAGCAATCTATACTTTCAATGCCATCCCAATCAAAATTCCGCCAGCATTTTTCAAAGAGCTGGAACAAACAATCCTAAAATTTGTATGGAACCAGAAGAGACCCTGAATTGCTAAGGAAATGTTGAAAAAGAAAAACAAAACTGGGGGCATCACGTTGCCTGATTTCAAGCTTTACTACAAAGCTGTGATCATGGGGTGCCTGGGTGGTTCAGTGGGTTAAAGCCTCTGCCTTCGGCTCAGGTCATGATCCCAGGGTCCTGGGATCGAGCCCCATATCAGGCTCTCTGCTCCATGGAGAGCCTGCTTCCTCCTCTCTCTCTGCCTGCCTGTGATCTCTGTCAAATAAGTAAATAAAATCTTTAAAAAAATTGTTTTTTAATTAAAAAAAAAAAAAAGCTGTGATCACCAACACAGCAGCATGGTACTGGCACAAAAACAGACATAGCCCAGTGGAACAGAGTAGAGAGCCCAGATATGGACCCTCAACTCTATGGTCAAATAATCTTCGACAAAGCAGGAAAAAATATACAGTGGAAAAAAGACAGTCTCTTCAATAAATGGTGCTGTGAAAATTGGACAGCTATATGTAGAAGAATGAAACTTGACTCTTCTCTTATGCCGTACACAAAGATAAACTCGAAATGGATAAAAGATCCATGAACAGACACTTCTCCAATGAAGACATACAAATGGCTATCAGACACATGAAAAAATGTTCATCATCACTAGCCTCAGGGAAATTAAAATTAAAACCACATTGAGATACCACCTTACACCAGTTACAATGGCCAAAATTAACAAGACAGTAAACAACATGTGTTGGAGAGGATGTGGAGAAAGGGGAACCCTCTGACACTGTTGGTGGGAATGCAAGTTGGTGTAGCCACTTTGGAAAACAGTGTGGATTCCTTAAGAAATCAAAAATAGAGCTTCCCTATGACCCTGCAATTGCACTACTGGGTATTTACCCCAAAGATACAGATGTAGTGAAAAGAAGGGCCATCTGTACCCCAATGTTTATAGCAGCAATGGCCATGGTCGCCAAGCTGTGGAAAGAACCAAGTGCCCTTCAATGGATGAATGGATTAGGAAGACGTGGTCCATATACACTATGGAGTATTATGCCTCCATCAGAAAGGATGAATACCCAACTTTTGTATCAACATGGATGGGACTGGAAGAGATTATGCTGAGTGAAATAAGTCAAGCAGAGAGA
>PISX010014709.1:0-52083 GCA_004024625.1 Mellivora capensis
TTCATAAATTGGCATCTAAAGAATTCTGTTGTAACAGTTCACAATTGGTTTATATCTAGTCTTCACTAGAGATTAAGGTGTTTCTAAGAGTACAAAATTCTGCTAAGTGTAACTAAGACTGATAGAAATAAGGGAAGCAACTCTGTATGTAGGAAAGTAGGAGATATGTAAGAAAGAGATAAGGAATGGGAATACATTTGTTAAAAATAAGAGAAGGTAATTTTGTCCTAAATGAAATGGTTGTTTGAAAAAAAAAAAATGACTTGGGACAAAACCTGAATGTAAAGGAAAGTTATAGAAGATTTGTGAAGGAAAATCTTAAAAAAAAAAAAGAAAAAAAAAAGGAGGGGGCTAGCAGCCCTAGGGCCACTGTCTGAGCCAGACCCATTCATAAAGAATGGAAGGGGGGACTGATCACCTCCCATTAGCCAGGGATACCCAGAGTGGGGGTGTCCAACCTGTTTGAATCTGAAGAGTGCCTGACTGTGTGAATCTGTCTGTATGGCTCCACCGCTTTGGCTATGGAGTCTGAGTGGGCTGCACCCTGAGTCTCGCGGGGCATCATATGGCATAACAGTCATCTACTCCACAGAGTAGCCTGGTCTGGGGCTTATACAGACAGACCTTAGCTAAGATGCTCCTAAGTTCCCGCTAGGTATGCGAGCAGGACAGCATCTGAAAGATCCCCCTCCCTTTGTCTGAGACATCATTCATGATGGGAGGGAAACCCAGAAAACTCACTATCTTAAGACTGCATGCTTAAGGAAAAAAAAAAAAAGAAAGAAAAGACAAGACACTGGTATAGTAAAGCTGGTTTTCTCTCTGTTTAAAAGGGCAAAGTTTTCTTAGGTTAATTGATCTGTTATGGTTTTCTCTTTGCCTGCCCAGAAAACCCAGTTTCTATGTTTTATCAGGTGTTTAACATCCCTAATTATATTTAGGCATGTGTTCTAAAACTTTCTTAGGCTTTATCAATGTTGACAAGATTTAAGTTGTAAATCTTTTTTAACTCAGGCTTTTCCTTGGTATGCTAAGTTACTCATGAAGCACTGCTAAACCAATGATAAACCTTGGGTTACATTTGGGAAAATGCTATAACTATTCTAGAGATTCTACGCATTTCCTAAATTTTAATGTTTTGATAGATCATCACTTGATATTGTAATTATGGAAATGTTATGTGTCACAGAAATAACCTGATTTCCTTGCCAGCTAGATTGTAAACTCTTGTCTAATCAGCTCTAACCATATCCATTCTGAGTTTTTGTCATTGTTTTAATTCTCTTGTAAAATGAGTTTTATCTTCAAGGAGATTCATATAAAGGACTTCCAGGACAAATACAGGTATTCAATATATTAAACTAAAATGGGTAAGAATTTCCAAAACTAACTAAAGCTGCATTCACCGGATTTAGTAACATGGGACTAAGTGAACTAAAAGATTATAACGTTGTGTCTCTTAATGTTTTGTCTTATTTTAAACATTGCTGGTTCTCTAATGTTTGCTCCTCCAGACTAGGGAAACTTTTTCTTAAGTTATCTGTAACTTACAGAAATGGAAAAATTTCATTTGTAAAAAATCAAGGCATTCAACTTTTCTCTCTATCTGAACTCTCTGAAACCAAAAGGTCTCAGTAAGTATTCTTTCTTCCATGGCAATCAGTCATTTGCATAAGTTCAATAGAATCTGTTCTCCTGGGGCACCTGGGTGGCTCAGTGGGTTGGGCCTCTGCCTTCGGCTTGGGCCATGATCCCGGAGTCCTGGGATCGAGCCCCGCATCCAGCATCCATCGGGCTCTCTGCTCAGCGGGGAGCCTGCTTCCTCCTCTCTCTCTCTGCCTACTTGTGATCTCTCCCTCTCTGTCAAATAAGTAAATAAAATCTTAAAAAAAAAAAAAATCTGTTCTCCTTGTAACAGGACACTATTGGAAACACTGGTTATCTTACCAAGGCTTTGACTGGAATGTCATATTTGAAAAGACTCAGGTATGACCAGACAGCTTAAAGGAACTAAGGTTGACTTTATGAAACCCGGAGCCATAAAGCCCTTTGGAACTGTTGGCCTGCTACCTTGCTTACAGAGTTCCCAGCAGCCTCACCAAGTGAGTAAAGAATGTCACTTCCTGGTAGGGGCAGGACCTCAGGAAGAGGAATTCGCCCAAATCCGACAGGTATTGCAGGCATGTCTGATGGCAAGTACATGGCTTGGCTTCTGGCCAGGAGAGGCTACTAAAAAGTTCAACCTAGAGATTCCTTATAAGAAGTTCCAGCAAAGCAGATTCTAAAAGATCTATATGATCATACTCACTGTTCTTGCTGAGCTTATGTAAATAATTAGGCCAAGTTTGTTAAAATTGGACTTGTTTTTCAAATGAATTAGTCCTGATTTGGCTATCTCTGGAAATGAGGGTTATTCTAGAGAGAAAAGTTATGTTTTAATAACACACCTTTGTGGGTATTAAATTCTAAAGTTGATTGTTTTTAAATGCTTGTTTACCTAAACTAGACAACTTGAGGTAAACCTCAGAGAAGTTGCACGATAGCTCGTTTAGACGATCTTGCTTTTGCCAGTCAGTCAGCCCCAGATATAAGGAGCATTTTGGGAATTACAAACAGCCTGAGTGCCCCAGCATTGGCCATCCCAGAAGTTACCAAGCCCTTCCACTTGTATGTGGATAAAGAGGTAGGAGTGGCCAAAGGAGTTGTGACTCGGACTCTGGGGCCTTGGCAAAGGCCAGTAGCCTATCTTAGCAAGAAACTAGATCCAGTAGTGGCTGGGTTCCCCCTTGTCTCCACATAATTGCTGCCATGGCCTTCCTGGTCAAGGATGCAAGTAAATTGACTTTGGGTCAAAATCTCATCTTGACCACCACTCACGCTATTGAGGGCCTTCTCCGGACTCCACCAGACTGGTAAGTGACAAATGCTGGAGTGACGAGGTATCAGGCCCTCCTCCTTAATGATGACCGATCAGTCTGTAGTCCAGTCACTGCAGGCATTACAGTCTGTCTAGCCCATGCAGGGATCCTAACTGCCCACACTGAGACCGAGCTGGAACCACATCCTTACCAACCCGGGGACTGGTTGCTGCCGCCAAGTGGAAAACCTGGAACCTCGCTGGAAGGGACCCTACATCGTGATCCTGACCACTCCCACCACTCTCAAGGTCGATGGGATTACTCCCTGGGTCCACTACACCCACGTCCGGCCAGCTGACCCACACACCGTTCTCAAAGACTTTGTTCCAGAATGGAAGAGCAAGCCAGACAAGGACAATCCCCTAAAGCTGAGACTGCACCGCTCTCACGTACCCCACTAATGTTACTTATACTATACATCCCTGCGGGGAGTGAAAAGTAACCCTCATTATCCCCCTTCTCCTCCTTACCTTTGGGTCCTGCATTATCAGTAGATTAGTATCTTTCATGAGAGACAGAGTCAGTACAGTTCAGCTCATGGTACTCAGACAGCAATACCAATCGCTGGACCTCATTACTGAGGCCAACTAGGACCCATGATTGGGTCCTTCCTTAGGTCCCAATGAGAGGGGGAAATGTGGAGGCCAAGAAAAACAGGCTGTACCCACCCCAAGCCTAGCCTTCACATAAGTACAGCCATCTTGGCCCTGGCAGCCATCTTAGGTCTCTGGGACTAGTAAATGACCCCTCGCTCCAGGAAGACTGACTGGAGCAAACACAATGATCAATCAGGAATAGGATGGCTTATCGTTGTAACAACTCATGTCAGGGAATAATATGGCTTGACATTATAATAGATCATTTCAGAAGGAAAAAGGGAAAAACAGGAACAACATGGTTTGATGAAAAACAGGAACATAGGGCTAGTAGTCGTGGCCCAATCACCTGCTGACACCCCTGCTCTGCCTTTAAAACCTCTGACTGTAATCTGGTTCGGGGTCCAAGTCCCTACTCTGCTGTGTCGGGTATACTTGGGCCCAAGCTCAAGCTTGTCAAATAAACCCTCATGTGATTGTATTGGTGCTTGGCTCCTTGGTGGTCTCTCAGACACGAAAACTCAGGTGTAACAGTGGCATGGTGTTCCTGGTTGTATACCCGGAGGCCACAGGGCTCAAGGTCATGTCCCACACAGCACAATTCCTCTGTCTGCCCACTCCAGTCCATCCTCCGAATGTTGCTGTAACCTGTTACAATTTCCAATCTGATCAGGGTTAACTCGTCTCCAGCCTTTCAGCATCGCACCACGGCCAACACAGAACCATCCCTCTTTAACAGCATACGGAAAGCTTGGGCTCCCTGAGAAGCAGAAAGTGAGCTGCAGATTAACCTGCAGGAAATATATTAGGAGGTGCTCTTGGGAGCCTTTATATTTGACTCACCCCCCGGCATCCACAATTTTTTCAATGTGGGTGGCTCCTGGGGAAGCGAATGTGACCTTGCGTGAGTGACAGCCATTCAGTGAATCCCTCAGTCCTGGAGCAGGGTTGTGGAGAGCACGACACAGTCCTATAATAAGACTTTACATGGCTGGTCAGTGCCTACTTCTCCATCTTTTTATTGTTTTTTCTTCCATTAAATGCAGAGCCACTGAGATCTAGTTGCATTGTTCAAATACACCATACACCATGCTCCTTCCTCCATGCCCTGTTACTCTGCTCCTTGCACTCTGGATGGCCTCTGTCCTCTGCTCTCCCCACCAGGCACCACCACCCCCCCCCTGCCGCCCCACTGCCAATAGGGACAGACACCTCAGATCACACCTCTCACCCAGACCACACCCATTCCACGTGCAGATGAGGCCGACCCTGTTCCAATCCCCTCTCTGGGTCTGCAGTTTATGTGTGGCTTCCCTGGGGCTCAGCTGCAGGGAGGATGGGGCTGGCATCCTGCCTGAGGCACAGGTGATGAGTGCTTGGACAGGAGGGATAAAGGCAAATCATGTCCCACATTCTAAGATACCTTCTCTCTCTGAATAGCCCCCTTCCCTCTTAGCCACCCCAACTCCAGTAATAAGAAACCTGCATTCATTTTGTAACAGAAGACTGCATACTGTAGCTCTAAATTGTGCTTTAAAATGTTAATGGTAGGCTAAATCGAAAAACACATAGGGAGCATTTTGAAGATGCCCTGCAGCTGGATTTGTTTTATGCTAGAGCAATTTTGCTGCCTGGTTGCTTCCTGCTGAAAGCACCGAGGATGTGCTGAAATGCTGCCACTGTAAACAAAACCAGATCAGGCAGACGCCTCTCTCCTGCACCAACAGACCGACCTTATAAGCTGTTGGCAGCAATGCTCTTTGACAGGCACAGTGCTAGGAAGCAAATGGCTTCCGAAACAAGAATTGAAAGGGAGGAATTCTTCAACACCAGCTTGTAAAATGTTAGCACTAGAAGGAGCTTTAGAAATCATGTAGTCCAGGGGCTCCAGGGCGGCTCAGTGGGTTGGGCGTCTGCCTTCAGCTCAGGTTATGATTCCAGGGTCCTGGGATTGAGCCCCGGGGAGTGGGTGGAAGGGTTGGGGGAGGGGGGCGATGTGGGGGTGTCTGCCTCTCCCTCTACCCTTTCTCCCAGCTTGCCCATGTGCTCTCTCCTTCTCTAATAAATAAAATCTTTTTTTAAATTTTAAATTAAAATTTAAATTAGATTAAAATTTAATCTTTTTTTTTTTTTTTAAGATTTTATTTACTTGACAGAGAGAGACACAGAGAGGGAACACAAGCAGGGGGAGTGGGAGAGGGAGAAGCAGGCTTCCCACAGGGAGCCCGATGTAGGACTTGAACACAGGATTATGACCTGAGCCAAAGGCAGATGCTTAATGACTGAGCCACCCAGGCATCCCTCTAATAAATAAAATCTTAAAAAAAAATCATATAGTCCAGCTTCCATAATTTATAATTGAGGAAACTGAGGCCCAGGAAGATTAAGGTAATTTATCTTAAGGCACAAAGCTTATGAATGGCAGCCTGAACTAAAACCCAGGTTTCTTGGCTCCTAGTCTAATCTTTACTCTGCTACATTGTATTCAAGTTCATTACATTAGTGTTTTCATTTTTGCCATTGTGCATTTCAGAAGATCATGCGTAATTCCCATGATCAAAGTAGCTATAATATCTAACTATATATGGAGTGGCTATGGGTTCTATCACTGGGAGGAACAGTTAACAAATTCACTAATTGGACTTTTGTGTTTGCTTCTCTCCTCAAGGCTAATTACTTGTGTAATTAAGGCATTTTGCCTTGATCATAAATGCAATCACATAAAATATTTGATGAATCTTGACTTTGTGATGTGAGGACCCAACATATGTATGAAGTCTTTTCATTAAAACTTACAAAAACTAAACCACTAATTAGCTGTGAGATGTTTGAAGTTTAAACAGGAGCAAATTAGTAAATTTTAGAATTATTCTCTGTTTTGTATATCAGCTCATACATGTATGACAAACCATGAGGGAGTTGAATTATTTGTGGAAATTATGACTTACTATTTCCTTATCGTATTCTTTGTGAAGCCTCCGACATGCCACTGAGTTAAAGCAATTTGTTCTGTTTAATGTTTCTTTGTGTCCCGATGACACCTTTTCCTCCCTGCAGCTCAAAGTACTTAATACATATCAACTCGGTAATCCTCTCCACAGTACAGCCCAGGAGAGTAGATGGCAAATATAATCCTCTTGATACAGAAAGCTGAGAGTCTCTTTGGAAAATCCAGTGTCCAGTGGACTTGCGTGCTAAAATGCGTTATCAGAGCATTTATGCCCTGATTGGAAATTGTTGTCCAAATTACATGTGGCTTCCCTGGGGCTCAGCTGCAGGGAGGATGGGGCTGGCATCCTGCCTGAGGCACAGGTGATGAGTGCTTGGACAGGAGGGATGTCCATGATGCCTCCGGCATCTTTTCAATTGAGGAAAGAGAAAATAAGAACAATAAGCTTATAAGTGTGTCCAACATATTCCATATTTCACCCACCCAGTCCATGACCTACTTTCTTTGTCAGCTGACAGCATCTTCCTCATCCTCTGCCTCATGTCCTAGTGGGATGAATCATCTTCAAAAACTCACGTCCACCTATCAAAACTCTCTACAACCTCCCTTCAGTTCTCTCTTAGAGACACTCTCTTCCGTGTTCAATCCACACTTCACAACCCCACCCTCAGCCCCACGCTTCCTGCAAATAACTGTAGCTTTTGGTATCTGGTAACATCCAGAGTGGACTACATCCCTATCTCCTCCCAGGCCAGCCATGGGGGGCCCAAAATGGCCACTTCTCAAACTGCCTTCCAATGTGTCTTCCCATGAGCTTGTAAATATTGCCCATGGCCTTCTAGCCCTCTTCAGAAGTAGTTTGACACAGGAAAGATCATTATGAATGGGAGTTGGTGGATTTACCCAGCCCCCCTACTAGCATAAAGGCAGCTCTTGCAGGAAGGGAAGTTCACACTGCACCTTGTCTGGTATTATTAGAGCAAGCCAGGCCGCATGGAATAGACTCTATTCAACAGAGGAAAAGATTCACTCACCTTTATTCCTTAATTAATGCTGGCACCAATTCCTAACCTTCTCCAGGGAAAAAAAGTCTCCTCACTAGCAGAGCCTAATAGAATGCTAGCAGGAAATTTACCATCGCTCCATGTGCATGCCCTCCATTTTGTGTCTAAAGCTTGCATCAACTTTCAACTGAAGCTCCTTTTTCTTAGGAAAGAACACTGTCTTTGTTCTCTGGGCTGGATTGTTTTATTGTTTCTGTTATACATGTATTTGGGCCTGGAGATTATAAGTAAGATTCTGGTCTAGACAACAGAGACAGGAAATAAAATTAGGGATGTCTCACGGTGCCAGGAACAAAATTGTTGTAGTGATAAGTAGGTTGAGCACTAATTAATCAATGAAAGGATTATGTTCTTAAGGAGAAGGACAGAGGGCAATTTTGAGGTATGGGAGGACAGGAAAGAACTTGTTTGCAGGAAAAAAAAAAAATATAAGGCCTGATTCCTGATTTGGGAATTCCTGGCAATTTTGAGGTATAGGTGGGCAGGAAAAACAAACAAACAAAAAAACAAAAAAAACAAAAAAGAAAAAAGAAAAGAATATAGGACCCGAGTCCTGATTCAGTGGCACTTAAAGTGTGGGCACTGGCACACAAGCGTTAGCAAAGTCCTCTGGGACTTTGTTGGTGTAAGGACCTATTTAGCAAGAGGCTTCCATTAAGGTTAAACAATTACCTTGTTGTTTAATCCTTAAACTGTCCCTGCTCCCCTTCCCCCAGGGGACTTACTTAAAAACAAGTCCCGGAAACCAGCCCCAGGTAACAAAGCACAGATACAAGGATGGGTCAGGCCAGGTGGAGACATCCGATCAGTGGGGGGTTGCATACTGTCTCCCTAGCTACCAAGGAGTATGGGCCCTGCCCTTTGGGAACCTTTTGGTGCCAATCCTAACCAAGGTGTGATAGGCTAGGTCAAATGTCTACTATAGGGTAAATTGTAATTCAGTTGGTCACCTAGCATCACTGTGCAGCTTTCTCTGTGTGTTACAATCTCATTGGCCACCTGTGCGTGACCAGGCCCAACCGCATGGCCTTTGCCCTTAAAAGCTAGTCTGTGAAACAGAGAAGGGTCGCCCTCTCTGTAAGAGGCTCGGCACTGGCCAGTGCCGGTCAGTCTGATTGGTGATGCCTGGGGCGAAATAAAGCTTTGCTTGACCTTCGCTTTGTATCAGTCTCACTCCTTTAATCACGGACCCGTTATTGGGGGACCTAACAGTTGGAAATGCAAATTCAGGTTCCATCTTGAACTTCCTGAATCAGAAACTGGGAGTAGGTCCTAAAGTAAACCTGTACTTTCACAAATCCTATAGGTGATTCTGATGCATGCTAAAGTTTAAGAACCTCTGGGTTAAACCTCTTCTGTAGGAAGAATATTTAATTCAGGACACCTAGTGTAGGAGAACATTGGGGCAAAGAAATCAAGGGTCAGTTTTGTTCCATGTGGGGAAACCCATCCCACCCAGGTCTCTGGGTCAAGGTTGGGGAAGAGCCAGGAGTGGAGCCCCAGGGGCCCTTGCTGGTTCCTTTAGAATTCAAAGGAGGGCTTCAGAGCTGAGCTGCCAAAAACTTTGTAGCTGGACTAATTAGTCTCTAGGAATTTCCTGTAAGGGTTTGAAGGGCTGGGTTGGAAACTCAAAACCAATTGCTCTGGTGAAGTGAGAAAAAAGGACCAACCACGATGCTGCAGTACCACAACAGCCCTTCCTCCCCAAGAGGGACTGAAGGCAGGCTTGTTTCTGTGTAGTAGGCTGTGAAAAGCCATTCGTTTGCTCTGATGGGAACTGGGCTCAAGGGAGTTTCCCTTCCAGCAAGATGCTGAGAATAAACCCAATGCCGGCCAAATCTCAAGCCAGGGTCACAGGCCAGTCAGCCTGCCTGATTGCCTGCCAGCCTGCCCGCTTTTCTTTATATCTACCCCTTCCTTCTTTCTGACGTTTTTTCCTTCAGTGTGGCCAGAGGCTTTCACTGAGAGGTCATTCTCTATTGACCGTGGGGGGGCCACCACGGGACACAGGACTGAATTAGACGCTCACTAGTGGTCCTTCCAGTTCTGATCTTTTTCTGCTGAAATGCTTCTCAGGGTCCAGAAGCTTCATCCTGGTGAGAAATGCAGCCAGAGTTCTAAGACCTCTCCTATACCTTCACAAAACTCACTGGTCCAGCCACCGCTTTCTGTCAGATGTCACACCTCAGCGAGATCTGCTTCTCACGACTGTCTTAAACTTGAGATCCATGGTTTACATTTCTCCCTTAGGTCCCCTCGCTCATGTATGCATTTGTGCATTTAGCCCACACTGAACTTGGACTTCATACCACGTGCGAACCCTTTACTCCGAGGGACGGGAGCAGTGCTGCATGTCCTCTTGCTTCACCTTGGCTCTGTGGTTCCTCTGCCTTCAGCCTACACCTACCATCCCCTCAACCAGCTGGTAACTGCTCACTTAACCTTCATTGTTCAGTTAAGATGCCATCTCCTCTCGGACCTCTCTGATCACCCCATGATCCCAAGCATATGGATTATTTTCTCCTTTGAGCCTCCATTCTATCTGGCTGTCTATCCATCTGGTACATCTCTATTTTAAATATCGGTAGACTTTATTCTGAATGCACATTTTCCCTCACCCAGATAGGCTGTGAGGTCTGTGAAGGTAGGAGTAAGTTACTTATGGGACAGATTGCTTTCCCATATTTGGTCAGTAATACTGATGATAAATTCTGTGGGAGGGGGTGTAGATAAAAATATCTTTGGACCCGTGAAGTTTTTGTTAGTATGGACAAAGTCAGTGCATGTGTATTTCTAAAATCTGATTAAAGTCTTTGTGCTCTCTGGGGCTCCATTAATGGGATATGTGGGCGAGAAAAGTAAAACCCAAGAAGAGAA
Source organism: Mellivora capensis (assembly GCA_004024625.1). NCBI lineage: Eukaryota > Metazoa > Chordata > Mammalia > Carnivora > Mustelidae > Mellivora > Mellivora capensis. The sequence continues at coordinate 10,406 of PISX010014709.1, forward strand.
GTTAACATTATTTTTTCTCCATAACTGGGGGCTGGAGTCTCAAGTTAAGAACCGCTAATCTCTAAGCTGTGAGCCAGTCCATGGTTTGACTTCCTACATGGTTACAGCAACTTTAAAACCTGTCAATTGAGGATATAAACCAAGCTTGCCACTGCATTAAGGTATACGTGTAGCAAAGCGTTATCTACATGCTTCTAAAGCACTGTCAGGCCAGAGAAAGCACACGAAAGCCTCACAATGAATTGGTGCCTGTCAGAGCCTTTGAAAATGTTAAGTACCCTACAAGTGCCCAGCAGGGCTCCTGCTACCATTGTTTTATTGTCCTACCAAACAACCAGGGCAATATCATGCTGTTCCTGGTGAGTTTAACATATCATTTGCATTTACAGTGTAGAGCTGTTATTAAAGGCAGGATACTTTTGCAAGTGCAAATGTTATATCTGCCGTCTTCCCTCTCTTATAGTGGCACAGTATTTAAGAACCTGCTGCTCAACCACCTGTTCATGTTTATTACTGTGAGAACCACATTCCTGTCATCAGCAAATTTTTTTTTTTTGGTTGTAGCATCATTCCAACCTCATCTTGGATGGTAGTCCTCAGAAAGAGCATAGAGATGGGCACCAAGATCCAGGCAATGGGTGGCACAGTTTTGCTTGATTTAAAAAGGATTCCCACCCCCCCACCCCAAGATCATGCACGTTCTTCCTGCTGATAATAACATCTCTAGGGAAGGACAACTTCTGATTCTCATTTTTTGGGCATGGGATATCAGTTCGCCTGTTTTAACATGCATATGGTCAAGCTCTGGGGCTCTCCTTCTTTGGATCACAAAGAGCCATTGTGTCAAGAAAACTCATGGCCTGGCAGGTTAGCTTGAGAGCATCCTGATGAAGAAAGACATGGAGTATTTCCTGCAGAAGATCCTTTCCATCCCCCTGTAATCAATTCCAGTAGTGGTTTCAGCTATAGAAGGATGGTAAGAGATAAAATGATTTGGTCCATTGCCAAAGGATTCCTAGGCAATCTCCAGGACTAGAAGACCCTGTGTAATGGTCTTGGCTTTATTGTGGAAAAAAAAAATGGTGGTGAGTAACTAGAATCCTGGATACGAGTTTAAAAAGATAGACCAGAAAGTGTCCTGCTCATGAGGTCTAATCTATGCATATCTCCATTAGCGGGAGGAAAGGACTAGAAAAAGAGAGAGAGGAAGGGAAGGAAAAAGAGAAACGGTTGAGAATTAGACAAAGTCAAAGAGGTGAAGAGACACTTCTGCACTGGCCTAGGTATTAATATTCACTTAATATTCAGGGCTCTAACAAATGCTGAAGACCAATGATCAAATGCAACAAGAATCTCGAGTCTGGTACTCCAAAGAGGGAGGAAAGGGATAGCGAAATGAATCTAATCGACATTTACACCTCTGCCAGGCTGGGCTGTCACAGAAAGGTTCCTGTGAAGGCTTCGAGGCCACCATGAAGGAGACTTAGGGCTTTTAGCCACTAGGATCATGACACTGGATTGAAGGAAGGGAGATTAAAGCTGTTTCTGGACAAGGAAGTAGAGAAATCCTCTGGGGTAAAGGACTTGGTCCGGATCAGGGGAACTTAGAAATGTCAAGTTTAAGTGTTTAAGTTTAAGAAATTTCAAGTCTTTAATGACCAGACAATCCCCATGCTCTTTGAACCATTCAAGAGGGTAGAAGAGAGAAGCAAAGCCTCCCAATTATGTTATAAGCATAAACACTCATGACAAAACCTGTCCAAGATAGAACAACAAAATGATACATGAATATAAGCATCTGAGATGAAATGTTTGGAACCAGAATCCAGTGAACTTAAAAAGAATAGACTGGGGCATCTGGCTGGCCAGTCAGTGGAGTATGCAACTCTTGACCTTGGGATCGTGAGTTTGAGCCCCACATTGGGTGTAGAGATTACTTAAATAGATAAAACTTAAAAAGAAAAAAAAATAGATTCCATTTTGGGAAGGCAAAAGTAGTTCTACCCTAGGATATCTAGTAATATAATTCCCCATATCTCTCAGAGGAGTAAAACCATTTAGTCATTTCCACTGGTGCTAAAAAAAGAATTTGATATAATGTAACATATATTTATTATTTTCTAAACTGTCCTTAAAAAGTAGGAATTGAGGGACGCCTGGGTGGCTCAGTTGGTTAAGCAGCTGCCTTCGGCTCAGGTCATGATCCCAGCGTCCTGGGATAGAGTCCCACGTTGGGCTCCTTGCTCGGCAGGGAGCCTGCTTCTCCCTCTGCCTCTGCCTGCCACTCTGTCTGCCTGTTCTCGCTCACTCTCTCTCCCTCTCTCTCTGACAAATAAATAAATAAAATCTTAAAAAAAAAAAGTAGGAATTGATTCTTAATATGTTTAAGGTACATATGTATACATATAAAGCCAGCATAATTCTTAAATTCGTTAAATTCGTTAAATTTGAGAACGAGACAAATAAGTACTCTTAGTTAACACTGTCCTATGTAAATATTAATCATCCAAAGACAAAAAAAAGGAAATAAAGGAGTAAAATAATAATTAGTTGTAGAAGATTTGATTCTACATTTAGAAATTCCATAAAAATGAGTTGATGTGGGGCATCTGGGTGGCTCAATAGGTTAAGCCTCTGCCTTCAGCTCAGGTCATGATCCCAGGGTCCTGGGATGGAGCCCAGCATCGAGCTCTCTGCTCAGCAGGGAGCCTTCTTCCCCCTCTCCCTCTGCCTGCCTCTCTGCCTACTTGTGATCTCTCTCTCTGTCAAATAAATAAATAAAATCTTAAAAAAAAAAAAAAAGAATGAGTTGATAGATCATCAGAGAAAAGAAAATTCAGTAAAGTGGGTATTACAAATGTAATGAGAAAATAGCTTTCTATATACAAACAGCTACTAGCCAAAAATATAATTTTAAAATCCAATTTACAATAACGTCAACATATGCTATTAAGAAATGATCTAACAAGGAATGGATAGACTCACACATCTTGTATGCTCTGAAAACTGTTTTTATGGTTTTAAAATTTTCAATCTGTAATAAAGCCTGACTGCCAGCAGAGTTTTTGTACCCATCAAAGTGGAAATGAGCCAAGCTGGCTTGTCTCCACAACATTTCAGAAGGGAAAGAGCCCTGTACCAGGGGTCCAAACCCCAGAGGCCTGACTTGTTCACTAACTGACTGCGTGACCTGAACAAAATGACGACTTTTCTGGATCTAAGTATCCTCAGAGTTTAAGAAAAAGAGTGGGCAGTTGTGTTAAATTGAATGTTTTAAACTGGAGCTCACAGGTGTGTTTTAATTGACCTGCTTGAAATTAGTTTGGGATAGTAGTCAAAATTGGGGTATTTCACATAAAAATCTTCACTTTCAGCTCCCTTTGGAAACTGCATGATCTGACGTGACAGGGCTGGCTCTCTCATTGCAACGATAAGCTGCTGCTGTGGAAGCTGTCCCCCCTTGTCTCAGGGTCTGGCCCGTTTTCCAGACCCTCTCCCTCCTCCACCACCACGGAGCCACAGGCCTGATGGTTTACCTGGCTGGCTGACCCTGAAGCCGCTGAGTTGCAGCCTGTGGTCATTCTGCAATTCCTTCACTCTTACGGTTTAATGATTTGATGATTCTAAAATTCGGTGCAGCCCTCGGTTTAGAAAAATATTCCTTTTCCGTATTACTTAAAAGGCTGGGCACTTTGAGCTAATGTGGGTGCAGCAAGCTCTGGCCCATGCTTTTCTTTTTTTCCTTCACTTGTAGCGGACGATCCTTTGTTACCATGGTGATTACCATCCCTTAATGATACACTGCTACCACAAGGGAAATGTAATTTTTTTAAGCTCAGTGGCAAGCAGTGGGGGAAGAGTGGTGGGTATAAAAGGCTTCTCTCCCCCTCCGCTCCTCGGTGTTTCTCAGTCACCACAAAGGACAAGAGCTGGCTGCTGATCAATCTCGCCAGACAAGCCAACCTGAGAGCTGCTGTCAGGATTTAAATACCTTCCCTGGGTCCCAGAGCCCACGTGGGAACCCTGAGAAAGGCTATTTTCAACCTTCAAAAAGTGTTCTGCAGCAAGTCTCAAGGGACTTAATTAAAATAATCAGTTTTCACAGCCAAGGCTCATGACTCTAACCTCCCCCACAAAATGAGCATCCCATGTGCAAAACGCCGGGCTCACACGTACTCCACACAAGTGCACCCTCTCCTGCTGGTAGTGATCCCACGGTCTGTGTCTGGCCCTTCCTGACTATACTGGGGGCAGTGAAAAGTATTCCGTGGCCCTGCTGGAACCTTCCAGGCCTCACTCGGGGGTGTCAGAGTTTCTGTGTCCAGGGAGATGGGAGAAGCATGTGTATTCCACAAAACCTTCCAGCATCCCGGGGCTCAGTTCTTGAGACGTCATTTTGAGAGGCAGCTTCAATCTGCCCAGGGATGACAGCTCCCCAGGGCTTTAAGTCTCTAGCTCCTAAGCTCTATTTAAAAATCATGGCCATAGAAAGCTGGGTTAAAGAGGTTACATAAAAAAAAATATATATATATATATATAATTACTCATTTTATTGTTGGTAAGAACACTTAACATGAGTTCTACACTCTTAACAGATTTTTAAGTGTACAATAGAGTATTGCTACCTGTAGGTACAATGTTATATAGCAGATTTCCAGAATTTAATTCATTTTGCATAGCTGAAACCTTACACCTGTTGATTAATAATTCCCCGTTTCTCCTGCCACTGAGGCTGAATTTTTTTTTTAAGATTTTATTTATTTATCTGACGAAGAGAGAGATCAGAAGTAGTCAGAGAGGCAGGCAGAGAGAGAGAAGGGGGAAGCAGGCTCCCTGCCGAGCAGGGAGCCCAACGCGGGGCTCGATTCCAGGACCCTGAGATCATGACCTGAGCTGAAGGCAGGGGCCTAACCCACCGAGCCACCCAGGTACCCCTTTAAAAATGAGTTAATAGGGACGCCTGGGTGGCTCAGTGGGTTAAAGCCTCTGCCTCTGGCTCAGGTCTTAATCCCAGGGTTCTGGGATGGAGTCCTGCGTAGGTCTCTTTGCTCTGCAGGGAGCCTGCTTCCTCCTCTCTCTCCGCCTGCCTCTCTGCCTGCTTGTGATCTCTGTCTGTCAAATAAATAGATAAAATCTTAAAAAAAAAAAAAAGAGTTAATAGCCTAGAGTCACCTTGACAGGACTCAAGCTCTCCTTTTGTCTTTTCTGCTCCTTCAAATTTCCATACAGTTAAAATGTCTTTAGAAGTAGCAGCTGAGTAGAGATATGCGAACAAACAGCTAGAATCTCGGTGAGAGGTATACAGAGGTGTCCACTGTAAAATCATTTCAACTTTTCTACACATTTGACATTTTCATAATAAATATTGGAAAAGGAACGACTGAAGCAGAACTTACAAACCAGGGGCCCACAGATCATGATCTATTTTGCCATCAAGGAACTATTTTACTGAATCGGTGGCAAACATTTTAAAAAGCAGGAGGCTTCGCATTAAAATCTGGATTTCTGGTTTCTCTAGAAATATCTGGAGATCAGATATCATCAGGCCACACATTCTTGCTTGGAAACATTTGACTGGAGCTGGGGTGGCAGTCCTCTTCCAGTGGGGCATGTCCTCTCTGCTTGGACACAGATCCCACTAGATAGACATTCCCCATTTATGTTACTTGAATGGGCCAGTTTCTTGGTTGGTAATACACATCCAGCCTCAAAAGGGGAGAAAATCTAAAAAGGGGGCTCGACTCTGTGTGCGTGTCTATGCGCCCACATGTAGTTAGTGCGAAAGTGCACCTCTGACTTTGTTCTGAGTGTTTGGGAGGCAAAGCCTCCTCCTGCCCCATCTGCTTACAGCCTCTGGAGGTGCTGCTCTGGGCTCTACCATGAGGCCAAGTGAGCAGAGCAGCCCCATGAAGAGGTCTGGGGGTGGTTGTGTCAAAAGGAAAGTCTTGAGACCAGCTGAGTAAGGCTGTGTTTATTGGAGAATGTTGCCTTCTGACCAAAATGGACTAAACAGATAATGTCCTATCAATTAGTTGCCATCATCATTTATCATAAAGCTTCCTTCTAGGTGTCAAGCAAAGAGAGCCTTGAACTCAGGTGTCCTGGAGCCGAAATTTGTTCTGTGCATCGCAATAGGAAAATTCTACCTCGTCTGTTTTTCTTTCTGGCATAAAGGAGGTTTGTGTGTTAAAATACTTTCTCAGCAGGAAATGGTGTTCTAGTGTTTAGTGTTTCCAAAAATTGATTTTCCCCTCTCTCTGCTTATGCCTTTTTCTTTAGGGATCCACAGTCAACGGGATACCTCCACTGGGGTGTGCTGCACCACCAAGGTCGGGGGATCCTAGGTGGGATCCTAGGTGGGATCCTGGTTGGGGGATCCTAGGGTGGGAGGCATATCTACCAAATCTGCTATCCTAATGGTCAGTTCACTGTGAGCACTGTAAGGAGCTTATTACAACCTTGTGGGTGATAATGGTCAGGGTGAACTCAGGTCCCTTCACCTTCCACCTCTTCCTCCAGTGTTTTCTACTGAGCTTGGAATACAATACGGTCTCCTTCCTTGGCCAGCTGTCCTCACGTGGTCTGACCCCTGCTTATCTTCCAGCCTCGTATCCCGTTCTTCCCTCCCCTTCCTACACTCCAGCTACACTAGTTTCTTTCTTTACTTTAATACCCAAAGCTTTTCCCCTCCAGGGCCATTATTTCCTCCTCTTGAACCACTGTTTCTTCAGCTCTTGGCCCTACTGACTCTTTCTCCACATTTGGGCTTGTATTGGCTCCTCAGAGGCCTTTTCTGACCACCATCCTTTCTATCCTTGCTATTACATTATGTTGTCATTTTTTCATTGCAGTTATGATCTAAAATTATTTTTATTTGCTTGTTTAGTGTCTACCTCTTCTACTTCCGTGCAAGCTCAGTATCAGCAAGGACCCTGTCTCTTGTCCACCATAGAATTTCCCCATGCCTCCCAATTGGTGACACAAAAGGCAAGACTGCCACCTAGTGTTTAATGTGTAGATGTGTAGCACCAGCTATATATATATTTTTTAATTGTATGAGTCTATAGGATGCCAAATTTCTACGACCTACTACAACAAAGACCAGAATTTATCAAGGGAGTGTAATTCCCCCCAAAGTGTCTCTTCAGAGGCCCCATGTGGATTTTTTGCATTCTCATGGGTTTCCCAAAGCAGAGACACTGTCTTCGTTAGCCACTATAGAAATCCAAAGCAACCAAGACAGATGAGTAGCTCAGTTTCACAAGGTCACAAGCATATTCTCCAGATGGCGTTTCCTTCCATTCCACCTGCCTTCAATGCCAAGATGTGCTACTTATAAAAGAAGTGAAACCTACATTAAAGAAAACAGCAACCCATCACCTCAATTGCTCATTGCCCTTATAACGTAGGGAAGGATGCAGCTTTAAGGTTCAGAAATGCATGAACCATTCAGACCCTTAAGTGGTTACAGCCAAGCAAGAGACTTATCTGCACTGAAAAATCCTAGTAGACTTAGGCTGGGTATTTTCCACTTCCAGCCATGTTGACGACTGGCAAGACAAAGAAAGGGAAGCTGTGAAAAGTAGCCAGAAGAGGGTGATACCAGGGGAACCCATTTAATAAAGAGCCTCAGTTAGCCTGCTAAGATATCACTCTGGGAAACTGGGTTATTAGAAGTGATGGAAAATGGATGGTGAGATGCACCAGTGGATGGGAATAACCATGGCAACCAAACTATCCATTCTCTTATTATTTCACTTTCCTTGAGACTAAAAATAGATCAAGTGTAGGTCACGGTAAACAAGACCAGCAATGGTTTACATCTCCTGCTACAGCTTTTGCTGGCTTTCTTTTGTGGGCTTGTAAGGAAATGCCCTTCTAACATAGGAAAATTATCATGCTTTTTGTTCTATTTAGTCTTTGCTATATATATGGCCCTAATGCACACAGTGTTCTATTTTTACTTTAGAATCTATTTTCTAAGAGCAAGTAAGAAACAATTATGGAATTATAAGGTCGAATTACAATGTGTTTTGGAAGCCACTTGCTCAATGCAGGATTTTTTTTTTTTCCATCCTAAGAGATCTAGGTTCTATTTAATTCTCTGCAGTGACAAGGAGCTTATTATTTAATGATGTAGCAATTCTACTTTTAAACAAATCATTGGAAAGTTATTGCTCTATTTCTATTTATTCATGCACCTGATATTAATGTCATCCTATGCTGTTCCAAGCACTAGATCCTAGGCACTTCAGATCTAGTGGTGAACAAAATGAACCCAGTCCCTGAATGTCCAGGAGCTACAGTCTGCTTCCCTGTGACTTCCCTGTGGATATCTGCAACTAGAAACATTATACACAAGACAGTTACCTCTTTTTTTTTATCTGAGAGTCCTCGAAGGTTTGTAGAGAACCTTCAGTTTTTTTCTTACCAATACAGCTTGTGGAGCCGGTGAGGATTCCTTGGCTGCAGGCAAGCAAAACAATGAACAAAGGCCCTGGCAAAAAAAAAAAAAAAAAAAAAAAAAGTGGGTCCATCTGAGGGAAATAGGATAGCTCGGAAAATTGAAGGGCAAGTGGAAGAATCAGCCTTGGGGAGAGCAGAATAGTGGCAAGTTTGGGCATCTAAATAGCAGGACAAAGGAACTGTGTTTTTAACATCCTGCTATTGTTTCAGTAACAATTGTTTTCTGTTGTCCCTCTGATCAGGACAGAAGTTTCTTGGAGAAATTGGAGGAGAGAGAATCTGATTCGCTTGGATGGGGTCCCATGCCCACCCCATGCTGGGGATGGTGGCGGAACTTCTTGATGTCCACAGAGAATGTAGTCAATGAAGGAATGGGTGTTCCTGCAAAGAAAGATCAAGAGACTGCCAGAAGGAGGAGTGGATGCTGGTGACAAAACCAACAAATGAATGTACAGTCGCTATCTTAATCACCATCCTTTGGGCAGACAGACCACTTGGAAACAAGGATGCAAAGAAAAACCTGGAGCTCTTCCCTTAGAAAGTAACACATTCCTGCAAGTTCTGATGGTCTTATCTCTCAAGTAAGAACCCCCAGGTCTGCCTCACCCTCCTCATGTGACCCTCAGGATGACCTTGACCTCATCCGTATTGGTCTTACTCCATCCCAAATTCATTTTTCCCTGGGAGGCACAGGAGAAGTCCAGTCTGGCAGAGATGAAGGGCTCTTGGCTCTTCCTTTTGAAAACTGCCTGCTGGGTCCAGCCCAAGCACCAGTGCTGTCTCAAACCTTGCTTTATTTCCAAACAAATATGTTTATAACCTCAAATTGGGATCTGCATCCATTCCTCATTTCACCATCTTAGCTGTGAGTGTATCATATAGCATTCTGAAAATATAAATGAGGTTAGTTGGTTTCAAGGGCTTGTTCTTGGGAATCAGGCAGTTTTGCTGAAAGTACACACAGAACAACCTAGATTTTTGCTGGAGATTAACGTGAAAACTAAATATTTGCATACATATTTCACAAAAGGGAAGTCATTAACTTTTTCCATTATTCTAGCAGCTCCCTATTTTTTTTTTTTTCAGATTATTATAGAATCTCACATGATGTCTGCAGGCTCCTGTGTGTTTTGGGATAGAATTCACTTGGGCCCAGTGTTACAAAGTCTCTTAAAGCTGCCAGGTATGCATACTCTTGCATTTATTTACACAGCCTGCCTTGGCTGGATCCAGTCTAATTTGAATACCTGTCTCCTTGCTAAAAAGAGGGCAGTGAGCTATTGATCAGATCTGCCTTCAACTTGCAGAGCTCAGCTGTATTTAAAAGAGTAAGGGCTTTACAACCAGAAAGATCCAATTTAAGGCCTATTCCTGTCTCATACTAGTTGTATGGCTTTGGTCCAGTTTTTTAACCTTTTCTAGGTCTCAATTTTCTCATCTGGAAAATGGATATAACCTCATGGGGGGTGGGGGAAGGCTGGATTGACTGTACCAGTCAGGAGTCAGAAATCACCCAGTTGTTTCAATAGGGAATTTCCTATAAAGAACTGCCAACCCAGTACCAAGAAACGAAAAGGCAAAAAGGACACACTAAGAAGTGGCAGTCTTAGCAAGCGGCTGCCCCCCTTGAACCCGAGGAAGGAATGGAAGATCTGGGGACTGTTGAGGCTAGGAAGCCTGAGGAGGGACCCTGTAAACCTGAAATTCAGGCCTCTGAGAACGGGCTCTGCTCAGCTGTGCTGTTGCCTCAGGAGCTGGAAGGCGCCCCTGCCGGCTGAGGCCCAGCCCTCTGAGGAGGGGACCCGGAATTGCCGGTATGGGGGTCTCTGCCACTTCTGTGAGCGTTGGAAGAAACACAAACCAGAATCAACTGCGCTGCTGGCCCTGGGGTGCAAACGCTTTGCTAGGATGGTGCCGACAGGAATGGAAGACAGAAAGGAACAGGAGGTACCCAGGAAGCGGCGGGTCCCCTTCCCTCCAGCCTTGTAGTTAGTTTCCCTCTATTGGCAAGTTCTATATTCCCCTATTGGCAAGCCCCCCGCTGAGAAAGGAGAACTGACCTTTGTGGAGTCCCAGCCCCCAAGTCCCCAAGTCTGGGAAACGATCACTTTCTTTCTTTCTTTTTTTTTTTTTTAAAGATTTTATTTATTTGACAGATCACAAGTAGGCAGAGAGGCAGGCAGAGAGAGAGAGAAAGAGGAGGAAGCAGACTCCCTGCTGAGCAGAGAGCCCCATGCGGGGCTCGATCCTAGGACTCTGGGATCAGGACCTGAGCGGAAGGCAGAGGCTTTAACCCACTGAGCCACCCAGGCGCCCCAAACGATCACTTTCTAAATGGACACTTTGGCTATTCAGAATCTTTCTTCCACACAAGAACTTTCCTATGGACTTTCATACACTGAAACAAAGATGTTCTCATCCTCATTGCACCTCAATGTTCCAGCAGTCCCTTAAAGTCCCAGCTGTCATTGCACCTACCTCTGGGAGACAGTTACATCATTCATCTTTGAGCTGTCTTAATTACTCTCAACTTTGAAGTCTCACCAGAACATTCTGTTACTGAAAGACAACATTTTCTTACGTAAAATTAGTATGGGAAGGAGAATAAGAAATACAAAATTTGTTTATATGAGGGGTTGATAAACTCCAACTTAAAGGTCAAATCAAAATTTAAAAATAAAGTTTTTTGGAACATAGCCACACTCGTTGATTTACATATTATCTTTGGCTGCTGTGGGGCTATAATGGTACAACTGGATGTTTGCAACATAGACCATCTAAGTCTAACATATCTGTTACCTAACTCTTTACAGAAAAAAAGTTTTACTCTGCTTTGTCTACACACACACATTTCAAAAACTGATTTTTTCCAAATTTTCTACCCTGTTAGAACCTGTTAATTCTTTACTTAGTGAGCTGACACAAATATTCATTCCTGAATGAGTGTCAGAATGAATTCAGAAGTATCTGAGTCCTCAGTGATTCCACCTTCTTATGGTTACTGGATTTTTCCATTAACTTTTATTATTGACCATGGAAGTGCTAAGATACAGCCCAGAGAATCCCTGAGTTCTGGACATGGTTTTCCTTACATTCATTTTGTAATAGCAACACAATTGGCTCATGGTTATCAGAATCAATCATCCCAGCCAGGAGAGTAATATTCTTTACCTGTTAGTTCAGGGATATAAGGACCCCAAAATGACCAGTGGCAGTCTCATTTTCTAATTCAATGGAACCACTGTTGTGTAGGCAACAGGAATCGTTCTTCCCACCAAACCAGTACAGATCATTATTGCACAGATGGGAGGCAAGAATTCTGAAAGAATGTTGTTAGATGTAATAGTGAGAGAAGCCACTTCTACATCCACCCCTTGATTGCTGGACCCATGTATGCTGGCTATGGATGAAAGAGCACTGAAGGGCATATATACACTGTATCCTATAGATAGAATTCCATACATTCAGGATATTGTCTTTTAACTGGCACTGTAACCTAGTTTTTGATGGGCATCCCACGATTCTGTTGGACCAGCTGCTTCTGGATGATGGAAAACGTGGTAAGACAGACAGGCATCTGGTGTGTAGTGTCTTCTGTGCAACCTGGTACAAAAGGCATTAGTGCCAGTGACAGATCAAGCATTCCTCCAAGGTAGGGAGTGTTCGCTATGATGTTAGGTGAATGAAAGAGGCCAGCTTAGCCAAACATCCATGGGATACTCTCCATCTCCAGTCCTGTCTGGGGTACTTTGTGCTCCTTACTTTTCTTTTTTTCTAGAAGTGGTTCTCTCATGAATTCTCTCCTCCTGAGCCTCTCATCACTGCTGTCAGTGGCTTCTCAGACAAGGGTGAGCTTCCTCTGCAGGGACCTAGGAGGCTTCCAAGCCACCTAGGGAGTTCTTGCTGCTGAACAGCCTGGGCAATGGCTTTCTAGACCCCTTCAGCCTTCATGACAGTTGCATCCCAATTTGCATAATTCTCCATGGCTGTTCAGCCAGAGTAGGTATCATGGGCTTGAAAAAGGGTTGGTTTCTTTCTTTCTTCCTTTCTTTTTTTCTTTTCCTTCCCTCCTTCCTTCCTTCCTTTTCTTCTTCTTTTTCAAGATTTTTATTTATTTATTTGTCAGAGAGAGAGAGCACAAGCTGGGGGAATGGCAGGCAGAGGGAGAAGGCCACTCTCTGCTGAACAAGGAGCCTGATGTAGGACTCAGCCCCAGGATGCTGGGATCATGACCTGAGCCAAAGGCAGATGCTTACCCAACTGAGCCACTTGGGCATCCCAGGAGTTAATTCTTTATTTAGGCCCAGTGTCTTTCTTTGGGTCAGGTTGAGGCCAGCCTCATGTGTCTAAACCCCAGTGTTTTAGGTCCACTATGTGTGGCTCTATGGCCATTGTCTAACCCCTTCTTTAGCATTTAATGCAATATACTTGACATGAATTAAATCCTTATATTGATCATTTTTGCTAAGGTCATGCTTAGTGAAAGTAATTCCAGTACATGGTTATCGAAAGTAACACTGGAGTTTCAGTGGCTCCAAACAATCATTACATGGCATCCTGGAAAGGAATGAAAAACAAGATTCTGAATAAGCTCAAATACCAAGGACTATTGATTTGTAATTATGTAAATATGTAAGTGCTTTTTAATCTAATAAGAGCAATAGCGTTTGGGTATTGCACATTTTGAGTAAGTTCCTCAGTTTGTAGTTGGCCTTTCAGTTTTTAAAAAAAAGATTTTATTTATTTATTTGAGAGAGAGGGAGGGAGAAGTAGACTCCCTGCTGAGCGGGAACTTGATCTGGGGCTTAATCCCAGGACCCCCGGATCATGACCTGAGCTGAAGTCAGACGCTTAACCGAGGACCAAACCACCCAGGTGCTCCTCAATTGTTATATAAAAGTGTTTATATTTTTTTAAAAATTTAAGGCTAATTCATCATTTGATCAGAAAAAAATGTAAATATATCCAAATAACATTTCTTATATTTCTTTGGATTCTCTGAGTCATTGTATTATAAAACCAGGGTGGGGCTGGCAGGAAGTCACAAGGCCAGTTCTATCTAGCTGCACTCTCAACAGTACCTAATGTGCTATGTGTGATTCTGGGGGTTGACGTCTCTGGGTCTCAGTTTTCTCCTCTGTGAAATGAAATGAGTAGATGAGATGATTTCAGGTCTCTTCCTTTAATACTATAATATGAAATCACAAGTGATATGATTTCATACGATGTGACTGATAAAAGGATAAGGCAGGGATTGAATTAGCTAAAGATGACCATAACTTTCATATTTAAATTCAAACTCTTTTGAACCTAACACATTTTTGAAGTTTTCAAGATAAAGCAACTATCGATTCATCTGAAATAAATACATTGTATCTGATCTGAGTACATCTTGTTTTTATTTCTCCAGAGAACTGGCAGAGGATCTCTCCAATATTTACTGGTAGCAGAGAAATTCACGCTAGGAGTTTGCAGCCTGTGGCACATGGCTGGTTACTATAAAATCCGTACAGCCTGCTCAGATGACTCGGAAAGGCATCACAGTAGCTTTCGTTTGATTCTCTATCTTGTCTTGGTTGATCAGAATGCTTCTTTCAATAATAAACAGGGACTTTCCGTGCTCCATATAGTCTAACTTGAAATATGAGTAAGAGGATAGACTTAAAGAAAGGTAAGGAGAGAAAAAAGATAAAAAAGAAAAAGGTCTTGGATGAGGGGTGTCCCGTTAGTTTTATGTGGGTATTGGGATCTGGTCCAACAATCCTCTTAGGAGGTCAGGCACTAGGAAACGCTTCTGGAAAGGGAAGCAGAGATTAGCATGAGAAAAGTACAGCTTGTTCATTTCCAGTCCTGAGGTCTTGAGGTACCTGTTTGTGTAGAATATGTTTCCGGGGAAGCCAGACACACAGAATATAGTAAGAAGCCCCAGGAATAACCTGGCTGAGTTCTGGAATTCTGGTCATGGGTTTACACTGTTTGTGAAGGACAGTGTCTGAGTCAGACTCCCTCACAGAGGAACAGGGTGCTGGCCAAGAGGCCCAAGTGGGGGTTGGATTTTTAGTGCCTGGGTGTGGATTAGGAATTTAAAAGGGGGAAGGCAGGGCTCACTCACACATCATGAGCGTGCAACCAGTGCTGCTGCCCAGGGCCCACTGCTCGGGAGGATCCTGTGCTTGAGCCTTAGTGTTTTGCAATTGCAATCATGACATTTTTAATAATTTAATAATTTTTGAATTTTCGTTTTATAAGTGAAGTCAGATGAGACCATGGAGCATGACCAGGGGCTTAGGGTCTTGGGTCACAAGCAATCCTGTTTTTTAACCACCTCCTGCTCCCAGCTTCTCAGCTGTCAGTGCCCCCAGCAACCACTGGTACCTAAGCCCCTGGCTGGGGCCTGGGAGTGAAGCAGGAAGATCTGGGGCTAGGTATGCTCATGCTCATTGAGTTGTGGGACTGGGCCTCATTCATCCCTCAAGTATCGCTGAGCGCAAGAAAGTACAACAAGCAAATAGCAAATAGAAAACACCTTGATGAGTCGAAACAGACACAAAATAAACAAAAAGCTTTTTCTTCTGGTTTTTAAATGAGAGGGCCCACATTTTCATGTTGTACTAGGTCCCACAAATTTTGTAGCCAAAACAGGTGAGAGGGGTAGGTAAGGACCATCCAACAAGTAAGTTAGGTTGACCTCAGGACACAGTGAGTAGCAAGGGTGAGCACCAAATCCAGGGGTGGAGTATGGAGGTTGGAGCTGGGCGGTGGGGTCAGGAGTTTGAAGCAGGAAAGATATGAGAAACTGGAGAAAGTAGAAATCAAGAAGAAAGCATGGCGGGGCGTCTGGGTGGCTCAGTGGGTTAAGCCTCTGCCTTCAATTCAGGTCATGATTTCAGGGTCCTGGGATCGAGCCCCATGTGCAGAGCCCCGCATGCATCTGGCTCTCTGCTCCGCAGGGAGCCCGCTTCCCTCTCTCTCTCTGCCTACTTGTGACTTCTCTCTCTGTCAAATAAATAAAATCTTAAAAAAAGAAGAAGAAGAAAAAGAAGAAGAAAGCATAGCTAGTGTATTCTGAATGTAAATTTCAACAGTGCTTGAGGCTTTAATCTTGTTTTATGCGTGGTTGAGGGTCCCTCTGACTCAAATGGCCAAAAATGAAGCCAAACAGTCTTGACTATGTTCTAAGCCCAAGTCATTCCCTGAGAGGGGAAATAAAGACAATCATAAATTTTTCTGATTCTGTGGGAGTTTATAGAGGGCCAAAATGTTCCTTTAGCCCTCCTGTATAAAGGAGTGAATTACCATAAGAAAAATTCAGTTGTCTGTTAGGTCTTTAATGTGAATAATTCTTTTTTTTTTTAAGAATTTATTTATTTGACAGAGAGAGATCACAAGTAGGCAGAGAGGCAGGCAGAGAGAGAGAGAGAGAAGAGGAAGCAGTATCCCTGCCAAACAGAGAGCCCGATGTGGGGCTCGATCCCAGGACCCCGAGATCACGACCTGAGCCACCCAGGTGCCCCTAATGTGAATAATTCCTGAAAAGAAGACTGTTCCATCATATAACATGCTTTTGTATGTTTGTTCTAATCTGTGGGGGAGAAAGAAAAAAAACTTTTATAGTTTCTCTTTTAAATATGGTGTCTTTAGCCATATATATGAGAGACCTTGATAGGAACTATTGCTCTTGATAAAGAAGGCTGGAAACCGGACGCCTGGGTGGCTCAGTTGGTTGAGCGGCTGCCTTCGGCTCAGGTCATGATCCCGGTGTCCTGGGATCGAGTCCCACATCGGGCTCCTTGCTCGGCGGGGAGCCTGCTTCTCCCTCTGCCTCTGTCTGCCACTCTGTCTGCCTGTGCTCGCTCATTCTCCCTCTCTCCCTCTGACAAATAAATAAATAAAATCTTTAAAAAAAAAAAAAAAAGAAGAAGGCTGGAAACCAAAAAGCAGACTCTCCCCATTTGAGACTCCACAAGCTTAATTAAGCAGCACCTTGCTCAGCACCTCTGAAGTGGTGCAGTGTTTGGGAAAGAAGTGTAAACAATACTCAGCACCTCCACTTCTTTTTTACAAAAGAGAATTTAAACACAATTTGCACTCTTAATTTATTTTGAAGCCTTTATAGTTTCAGTTGCTAATGTTAACTGCTGGTGAATGGTAGGAAAGTTTTTAACCATGTTTTGAAGCAGAATTTACTTATCAGAGAGGCAGGGGAGCAGGGAGGAAGTCTAGAGGAAAGTAACACCAGTCTTGTCTGACACTTTACATTTTTATTTATTTAACACACACTCATATAGTGCTTATTGTAGTGTCAGACATTGTCCCACCCAACTACTTTACCAACACTAATTAATTCAGTGCTCCTAACAATCAGGGCTGGCTTTTCCAGTAGGCACAGTGCCTGACTTTTCAAAGTCAGGAGAAAAAAACTGAATTTAATAATATGAAAATATAATAAGGAATCCAACCTGGATGACATGTCCTTAGACCAGTGCAGCAGTAAAATATAATTTTTAATATTATTTTATGGAAGAAGGGGTTTGTGAAGGCAAACAAAAATCATAATGTACTTCTAATAAAAACTCCCTCATTATCTTAATTTTATAGATGAGAAGCATGAAGCATGTTTAAGCAATCTGCCAGTGCTGCATAGCTAATAATGAGAGAGCAGAGACTCTAGTCAAGCGTTGCTTCTAGAGCTCTGTAGAACACCATGCTGAGCTATTCTGACATGCTCCTCAAGGAAGTATTTTCACATGACTTTGGCAGATGCTAAAAAATTAGCTGTCTATAAACCAAGACTTTTTGTTTTAATAACTTTAGAAGAAGGTCTTCCATATGTTACTCAATTCCTGCCTTATTAATTAGGTTATCCAAGCATAATATACTCATCTGCAGGATGCCATGGTATTCTTACCCATAGGTAACCCTACTGAGTATTTTTTATGTACTTGGCATTCTTCTACAATTTTTTTTTACAAGTATTAACTCATTGAATCCTCTCTACCCTATGAGGCAGATAGATTTTATATATGAGGAAACCCAGGTTAAGAAAGGTTAAGCTACTTGTCCAGCTTCACCCAGCCAGTTGGTAACAATGGAACCCAGGTGTCCTGGCTCCAGAGTGGACCCTCCCAAGCAAGAAAGAGCAGCTGGTTTGCACTGTGCAGTGTAGAGTGATAGTCTCTACAGATACTCTCTAGAGTGTAGTAGCTTTGTTTCTACCCCTCATATTTTTGGACCTAGATGTTATTTTAAATCTGCTGTCAACTTTTCAGGGTATCTTCCTTCTCTCTCCCTGTTAGGCAATGGGCTAATAATTTTTGTTGTGTTTTTTTTCTAGCACCCACATTTACCATTTGATAAATTCATGGAGGGCCTACCAAGTGCTGTGTTGTGTTTATTTGCTGCTTTCAACTACTGTAATTGAAGAACTACAGAGACCATTACTCTGCCAAGTAGCATCAACATGTGCTGTGTGGAGGGAGAGGTGGTCCTATAACTGGCCTTAGGATCCTTATTGCTGGGCCTTGTAAAGATGATTTTGGATGCGTTGAGGGCCTCTCTTGGTTAATGGTCATTTATTTCTTGTTTTTTAGCCAACTTTTCAATAGCAAGTGCTGGTAAACTGCATTATTATATATAAGGGGGAAATATTTGGCATGATATCTTAATTGAGCAAGTGGCTCAAAAGAGTTCATTTGCCAGGCAACTGCCTTATCTTTATGTCTTTATTGAATGGTGTGACAAATGATTTAAGTAGAAAATAAAACTCCATTGGGCTATTCTGGATTCGTCTTACCTTATAGCTCAGTCTTGAATATTAGTCCTGAAATTGGGATCTTCCTACCTATGCATCTGCTCTCCCAATGTTTTTATGTAGAAAGAAATGTTTGTGTTAATTTTGACATTTGCTCACACCCAAATATCACATTAAGCATATCCTAAATAGCTTTCATGACTATTTTAGAGTTTATAATCCAATGAACACAACTCTAGAATTTGAAGACTGCTTTCTGCCACCAATCTGATTCCTTTCTATCAACCTCATTTTAGTTCTTGCTCTTCACAGCCCTCTCAGGAACACTGCTACCACACCCAAGACTGTATTTTTCACAACTGACCCCAGAATGCTCTGCTCATTGGCAATTTACAATCCTTCAGAAGCTTGACAGTTTCTGGGTCCTACTGCTTAGTCATCGTGGAAATACCTAGAGCCCTTTGTAGGCTCTGGAATAATAACTAGTATTTTAGATAGGAGGAAAACAAGCAAGAGATGAGCCAGTTTCTTGAGACACCTTCATCTGTTTTTGTTTAAAAAAAAAAGCAAATGAACAGTCCAGACTACTACTTAGGTCAGAGTTTACAAACTGGTGCCCCACAGGTTAGATTTAGGCCATTGACATGATTTGTTGGGTCCGCATCTTAAACTACACATATTTTAAATAAATTACTTTTATTTAAAAATCAGGAAATTTAAATAAAAATCTCTAGACTTCTCGTTTCTTTGGAAATTGGGTGATCTGACAACATTAGACCCATATTCTTGTATGGTAACAATGAGCTAGAACTGATAGTCCCTGGCTGCTTTAGACAGAGCAGGTACTGCCTCACTTGCCACAATCCATATGCAATTCAATTTGCTTAGTTACATTACCTGCCTGTGCCCTGGAAGCATTTGATTTTGTATCCCCTACTGTGAGTCAATGAAAGATACAAGCTCAAAATTTCAGGACTACAGTACCTCTGCTTAGTTTTCGGCTTAGTTAACATAATCTTAATTGAAATGGAGGGTACCTGGGTGGCTCAGTGGGTTAAGCCTCTGCCTTCGGCTCAGGTCATGATCTCAGGGTCCTGGGATGGAGTCCCACATCGGGCTCTCGGCTCAGCAAGGAGCCTGCTTCCTCCTCTCTCTCTCTGCCTGCCTCTCTGCCTACTTGTGATCTCCCTCTGTCAAATTAATTAATTAATTAATTAATCTTTTAAAAAAATTGTAATGGAAAAATAATACATGCTCATAAAAATTAAAACAATGTATAGCAAAAAGTACACACTTAGTAGTAACCTCACTGATCCAATAATTCTTTTTCCTCATTCTCCAGAAATAATGCTGGTAATAGTATCTTTTGTTTTCATTTAGATATTTTCTATGAATAGGACTTTTTTTTTTTAATCCAATTGGGGTTACCTGCTTTTTGTAGGGCTATATGTGTATACAACTATTGGGTCCCACATGTGTAAAATATGCTATGGTGTATTAAAGTAACTATCCACATAATTGACAAAAAACTCTTGTTGAAATGTCCAAATAGTAGAGAAAAATGTTTTAAAATTATCTGACCAGTTGCCTTCATTAGTCATCCTTTCAGCTCCTTTCTTTGTAGAAGGAACCTATCCTTTCAGTAGACAATCATTCAGTTCCTATTATGTTCAAGGCACTCTACTAGGTAAAGTGGGAAATAGAGAGATGAATTAAAAACAAGAGCAACAATACTAACATAAGAAAGGAAGTGATTAATTTTTCCCCAAAAGGAGAGGGGTGAAGGTATTGGATTTATTTTTTTTTTTTTGGTATTGGATTTTTTAAAAAGACTTTATTTATTTGAGAAAGAGAAAGAGAGAATGAGAGAGAACAAGCATGAGAGGGGGAAGATCAGAGGGAGAAGCAGACCCCCTGTTGAGAAGGGAGCCCAATGCGGGACTCGATCCTGAGACTCCAGGATCATGACCTAAGCTGAAGGCAGTTGCTCAACCAACTGAACCACCCAGGTGCCCAGGCATTGGATTTTAAATTAAACATGTTCTAACTTCAGTGGACCAAGCCTAAGATTTGAGGAATTACAGACATCTAGGAATAATCCAAATTTGAAAGAGTAAATAAGAAAAAGTTTCAGTTGAGCGATTTCAATGATAATTTTGCTAAAGTGAAGTTGGGATGAGAGAACCCCAAAGTAGAGATAGAATTAGACATGTGTCTATGAGAGATTTAAGGAGATAGAAATTTTCCCTTTGAAATCTTGTATCTCAGTTACCTGGAAAAAAAAATTACTTGTTTGTTGAATATTCTATTGAATTAGAGAATGGTAAATGCTGCCAATCTTTAAGGAAATCACCAAAACAAAATTAAAAACCCATAATGTTACCTTAAGGGCTTTTCCCCACTATAGTTTTTTGACAGGTGGGGCCTCTTGTAAATAATAGAAAATACAGATTACAGATCTGCAATCACTTGTGGATACAGAATTATGGGGGACACAAGGCACACCCAGAGTTCTTCCCAAAGAAATATCACCCTTCACAAATTCTTTATTTTGATCTCCAGCAACCTGATGTTTTCATATACTCAATGTGGATAAGGAGTTTAAGAGTTATGCAACTCTAGTTTTGACATGTATAATAGCTATGTAAGATACTTATTAACATTGGATAAAGGAGGGTGAACTCTTTTTGCAATTTCTCAAAAGTCTTAAACTATTTCAAAATATAAAGTTATTTTGAAAATGATCATTCAACAAACTTTCATCCTGCTTTGGAATGTCTTATCTTTTGTCTTGAATGCCTCTTGAATGAAATTAAAACTTCTTAAGTTATTTTATGGCTAAGGCTAGTTGAAATATCAAAGAAATTGTCTGAATTATTCAAGCAAAAATATCTGTTTTTAGAAAAGCATTTTATTCTCTCATGAGTCATCTAGTCTAGATTTCTTCAATGACAAAGTCCAGATAGTCCCAAAAAGAACTTGGCCAGCCTCAATTTCTCTTTGCTTTGCTTTAGAACTTTAGATAAGAGAGACATTTTTTTAAAAAGATTTTATTCATTTACTTAATTGACACAGAGAGAGAGTCAGGGAGAGAGGGAATACAAGCAGGGGGAGTGGAAGAGGGAGAAGCAGGCTTCTTGCTGAGCAGGGAGCCCAACGTGGGGCTTGATCCCAGGACCCTGGGATCATGACCTGAGCTGAAGGCAGATGCTTAATGACTGAGCCACCCAGGTGCCCCAAGAAAGAACATTTTTCATAAGAATCCCATAAGTGGGGGTGCCTGGGTGGCTCAGTGGGTTAAAGCCTCTGCCTTTGGCTCAGGTCGTGGTTCCAGGTTCCCGAGATCGAGCCCCGCATTGGGATCTCTGCTCGGTGGGGAGCCTGCTTCCTCCTCTGTCTCTCTGCCTGCCTCTCTGCCTACTTGTGATCTCTCTCTCTGTCAAATAAATAAATAAATAAAATCTTAAAAAAAAAAAAGAATCCCGTAAGTGTACAATTTTTAGTTCTTTTGTCTCAAAAGTGTATGAGCTGTTTGAAATATCAGTAGTACCATAATCAACAACTATTTTTTGGGTATTACTTTGCCAATAGCTTTTTCTCTGTGCAACACAAATCATACCAATTTATAAATGTGTTATGTTATATGATAAATTATATGAAACCAATAAATGTCCCCATTTTCTTATTCTGTACATTAAAAATACTACAAATTCACTTAGAAATATCATTAGAGCCCCCTTAGAAAAAAATTCAATGCTATGGTCTCCAAAATAGGGCTCACATATCCCAAGGGAGGTTCAGGTTGATCCATACTGTCTAAACTTGAAAAACTAAGGTGATCCAAAGCAGTGGTAGCCCATGTACTGTGCCAATGGTCTTCAAAATTCATTTAGCCAAAATGTCTCTACAAGATTCTTCATAATCAATTAAGAAAAATTTCTTGTATTCATACATATTTCTAGTAGGTAGTAATTATTCTTCCGGGGAGCATGTATCAGTAATTTACATATTTCCATAATTTTCTAAAAAGCACTATGGCCTTTTTAGTGAATCATCAGAGTAATTATTCATCTTTTTCATTCAAGAAAGCATATAGTTTCTGTTTAGAAAGTATCTAGATACATTCCAGCCCAACTGACTGCCTACTGTTTGAATCTGCTTTTTGAAATTCTCACCAAGCATTCAACGAGCTTCAATCATGCTATGAGGAGAGCCTCAGGCTCTCAGAGGCAGTGCTTCAAGGACTCCTGTGGGGTGGAGGGGGGGGAACTGGAAAAAGTGAATGCTGACCTGGCATGTATCCAGTTCTCCTCATTCACTCATTCAACAGGAGCAGCTGGGTTAGCATCTGATTCACTTAATCAGCTTCTTTGTCAGATTTAATATGCAGAAAGCATTCCATTGCCCAAGGAAGTGACCCTTGAGCTGAGTCTTAAGGATGAGGAGGAGTTAGCCGTCCAAAAATACAGTAGTTGGGCACATCCATTTGAATGGCAAAATATGTCGCCTCAAATACGCTACAAAAGAGGGATGTCAGAGCACATGGTACCTCCAAAAAAATCTTCATAAAATTAAAAAGAAAACTGGCAAAAATCACAAGTCAACTTTTTCAGAACTTTAGATATTTAATCAAAGTCTTGTACCAATCTGGGGAGTATTTATTAAAAAAAAAAGTCTGAATCTCAGTAAAAACTATGAGATTTATGGCATTTTAATTTGCCTTATTCCCATCCCCCACTCTCTAGCTCCATGATAGCTTTGAAAACAAACAACCTGCAATCATGTTGAAAACTGGCAACCTGGGAGCCACCAGACATTGCAGAATGGAGTTGGACCTACTTCAAAACCTCATTCTCAGAGAACTGTCAGTGTTTGACTAGTCTGGTAGTTCCCTGAAAGATTCTACTTGCAAGTCTGTCTTATTTGACATGACTCAGAGTGGAGTTCATCTAGTGGAAAAAGCCTTTTCACCAGCACTGTTTATTAAAACAATTAGTGGCAATTGTTTAAAATTTGTGGCTGCCAGGGGTGATAGATAAAGTTAGGTTAAAAAATAGGTTAATCAAAAAGTTTAAAGGAAAAATGGGGAATAAAATATCCATAGGGACTTTGAAAAGTTCTGACATATTCCTAGGAATCTAGAAGGTCAAGTGCATGCATAGGGCTATGTATGCCCAGGACTCTGTGCATACTGAGAAAGACCTGAGAACACCCTAAGCTCTTAGCTCTGGATTACCTTGAGGGTATAGAAAGTGAAGGCTAAGGCAGAGTTATTAACTTTCTGACTGAATGTTGAAGGCATGCTCAAATATACAGACATATGGTGCCTTGGGAGACTCACTAACTTTAGGCATTTAAGGAAATCTCTGCCCAATCATCACCTGATCACTAAGCTAACTGAGCAGAGATTTCAGCAGTGACATATGCCAAGGAACACAGACTTTGTCATTCGAAAAGCCACTAAAACAAACAAACAACAACAAACAGCAAGAAATCCTGAGAAGGGGGGAGAATCTGATTTCCAGAATTGCCACAATTTGTTACTTAAAAATTTGTTTTCAACAAAAAAATCACAAGATGTGCAAAGAAATAAGAAAATATGGCCCATATGTGGGGGTGGGGGGCAGGCAGGGAAATACCAATTAATAGTAATGGTCCCTGGTAAATGGCTAAATCACTAGACAAGGACTTTATTTTTCTATTTTTTTAAATTTTTAAAGATATTATTTATTTATTTGAGAGAGAGAGAGCGAGCAAGCGAGCACGGGGGAGCCGAAGGCAGATGCTCAACTGACTGAGCTAACCAGGTGCCCCTAGACAAGGACTTTAAATCAGCTATTGGCCAAGAAACAATGAAAAGATGCTCAACATCATTAGCCATTAGGGGAATTCAAATAAATTCCATCTAATACCCATTAGGATCGCCATACTAAACAGCAACAACAACAAGAGTAGTAATAAATGTTGGAAAAAATGTGGAGAAATTGGGGCCACAAAATACAGCAGTAGAAAAGTATCCAATGTATCTAACAAACCTTATTTTGGTAAGTGAAATCTCCTTCACTTCAGAGGCAAGAAAAATATCTATAGGTTATCAAGATACTTTCTAGCATTTTCCAAACTGCTTCAAGTACTCACAAATCATACTGAGGTGTCCCAAAAGCATCTACTTGAAAGAGCAAAGAAAGATTTTATGGGATAATTTAGTGGATTAAATGCCGTAGGCACATTCTTGAGACATACATTCCTCCTTGTATATGCTTGACTTCTCTTTGTTATGAAGAACCATAGATCCTGGTTGAAGTGATTTGTCTAAAGCTCAGATTAAATACCTTGCAGGCCAGCAATGTTCTGTCTCTAGTGCTGTAGGAACCAATACAATTCAGCTTTGGAGGCACATGTTATTTAGTTTTACAAGATATTATTTTGATAAGTAAAACTGATTAACCTCTTCGACTCGAAGCTATTGTACATTTGGATCTTTTCTCAATAAAAAAAATTAGTACTTTCTGTAAAATGTATGACAAATTTGTGATTGTAAAGGTTAGAATAAAACAACCAAGGTACTGGAAAATAAACCACATTAAATATAATATAGTCCTTTATTTAAATGATAAATGTTAATGGTCTCCTTATAGGCATATATTTAAAGTTAAACATAGTAGCCTTTGTAAACCTACTGGTCAATTCTTAATTCCCCTGAATAGCCTTATCATTCCATGATTTTTTAAGATAGTTTTTTTTTTTTTTAAGATAGTTTTAACCAGTAACCATAAATCACCTTCTATTATATTAAAGTTTCTGGCTGTGATGAATGTGGCAGTTACCCTCTGAATCAGTAAAATGTATTCAGGTATTGCCAAGTCCTGTCAGATGTTCAACTAGTTAAATGTATCTCATTCTGCTTTTACTTAAGACAGAGTAAGTTTTGTTAAATCAGATGGATTTCTTGTTTCCATTTTTCTTAATCATTAAAATAGTCACTAGTAACTTTCAATAAAAATAATTATTTTTATTTTTCTTCACTAGCTTATGTCTCAGTAAGTTAAAGTCTAAGTACTTGAATGATATCTTTAAACACAAAATGAAATTTGGGATTCAAATTGGTTTAATCTTGAGACATTCAGAAAAGCATAAATCAAGAGCAGTGTATTGGCAGAGGATTGCTGTTGAATGAGAGATCTTGATAATTGTCTAATGTTCTAAATTGTACATCTTGCACTACAAAAAAAGTTTAAAAATAGAATAAAATGTTTTGGCATGTGTGCTTAACTGAATTTTATTTATTTATTTATTTAAAAGATTTTATTTATTTATTTTTTAGAGAGAGAGAGAGAGAGCACAAGCAGGCAGAGTGTCAGGCAGAGGCAGAGAGAGAAGCAGGCTCTCCGCTAAGCAAGAAGCCTGACGCAGGACTCCATCCCAGGACAGCAACTTAACTGACTGAGCCACCCAGGCATCCCTTAATTGAATTTTTAAAAGATTTTATTTACTTATTTAGAGACAGACAGTGAGAGTGTGGAGGACAGGGGCAGAAGGAGAGGGAGAGAGAGAATCTCAAACAGATTTCATGACGAGCACAGAGCCCAACATGGGGCTTGATCTCACAACACCAAGATTATGACCTGAGCTGAAATTAAGAGTCACTCAATCAACTGAGCCACCAAGCCACCACTTATCATCTGATAAGTCAGATCATTCAGTCATTGCAGGTTTGTATTGGGGTGGAATAATATCCTATCTTTCTGGATGTAAAAAAAACTAAAGAACGAAAAAAGAGGTGGAGGGACAGATTAATCAATCTTAGAAGACCAAAAATATACTTTGAGAGGTGACTAATATTTCAAGGAGCCACTTCTTTCATAGCTACTTAATAAACAGCCTTTGGTGTTAGTCTCCAAAAGCCTCCCTTCTATTAGCAGGGTTTTCCCAGCTGGGAGCTTTCTGCTTTGGTAGATTTGGGGGTTTGTGCCTCTCACTGTCACTACTGATGCTGTTCTCTAATGATCCCTGTAAGGTCCTGCCACAGTAGTCTGCTGCCAAAGTCCTAGCGAAGATGTCAGAAAAGAGTCATTAGGGGCGTCTGGGTGACTCGGTGGGTTAAAGCCTCTGCCTTTGGCTCAGGTCATGATTCCAGGGTCCTGGGATTGAGTCCCGCATTGGGCTCTCTGCTCAGCAGGGAGCCTGCTTCCTCCTCTCTCTCTCTGCCTGCCTCTCTGCCTACTTGTAATCTCTGTCAAATAAATAAATAAATTCTTTAAAAAAAAAAAGAAAAGAAAAGAGTCATTAAAGCACCTAATTTGGGGTGAATCTCATTGTCAATTATACTGATGTACCACTACAGTGGTAACTTTCTTTTTTTTTTTTTTTTTTAAGATTTTATTTATTTATTTGACAGACAGAGATCACAACTAGGCAGAGAGGCAGGCAGACAGAGAGGAAGGAAAGCAGACTCTTTGCTGAGCAGAGAGCCCGATCCGGGGCTCGATCCCAGGACCCCGGGATCATGACCTGAGCCGACGGCAGAGGCTTTAACCCACTGTACCACCCAGGTGCCCCCAGTGGTAACTTTCTGATTGGAAGCTTCAGTGGTACTAGACTTGCTATCCTCACCTCCAAGCTCCAAGGGTTATGATAAATACCCTGCATGTGATCCTATCCAGTCTCCAAAGGGAATATGGGTTCTAAATGGTAACCCTAAATTCATCCCTTATTGTTTCTCCTCCTTTCTCTAATCAGAACTTTCATTTTCTTTTTGTTTTGTTTGTTTGTTTTTTGGTTTTTTTCTTTTGCTTTTTGTGAACAGGCAAATTGATTAAAGTAAGTTTTTCTTTTTTCTTGCTTTTTTTTTTATTGTGTTACGTTAGTCACCATAAAATACATCATTAGTTTTTGATGCAGTGTTCCAAGATTCATTGTTTATGTACAACACCCAGTACTTCATGCAACACATGCTTCTTGGTACTCTAGTCCCCACATGATCAGTTTGGTGTTTGTTTCTTTTTAAATTTTTTACTTAAATTCAATTTAGTTAACATATACTGTATTATTGGTTTCCGGGGTAGAATTTAGTGATTTATCAGTTGCATAAGAGCCAGTTCTAATTTATCAGCTTTGTTTTTAATCACTAAGCCTGACTGATAACTTCCTTGAAGGATAGGAAAAAATAAGTAGAAAAAGCTCGTGACTTAAAGGGGTTAGTGTCAGCTGCAACACTCAAAATCACCTGCCACACAGAACTCCTCCAGGTCCAAAGAGCCCAAGTCATAAAACCAATCTCTTTGGACCTCATTTTCCTTATGTGCAAAATGAGTGAACCACATAATTTTTTAGTTTTCTCCCACTTCTAACACCCCAAGAGTCAGTACATTACAGAAGTTTTAAATTAGGATTTTAGGGTCTTCTATTTACTTTAATCAAATACCCCACTTCCAACTCCATTCTTGTTGATGTCCCCTATATCAGGAAATGGCTATTAATTTGGTAAATACTTATTAAATGCTTACTATGGACTAGGTACTCTTATGGGTACTGAAAGTACAAAGGCTCTGCCCTTAAGAAGCTTGTGGTCTAGTTAATGAATGCTTTTGTCCTTCTTTCTTCTCCCATCTCCAGCAAGTAGTAAATTATTATTATTTACCCATCCCTCTCATCATTCTTTCTCTGTCTCTTTTGATGGCTCCTCTTTCTCCTTGCAATTTTAATGAATCCCAAGGATTAGTCATCCCTCTATCCTGATTTCCCTCCACCTTCCCCTAGAGGGCTCTCCCAATGGCCACATAACATATACTTTCAAAAATGCTCATTTTCTTGACTACTTTAACCTTTTGGCCTTAAGCCATTCTGTCACACTGACAGGCCAGGGCAGTAATCCAAGGCACAGACACTGTAGTTCTATTTATCCACAAAGAAAATTAATCACTTCTGCCTAAATCTGCTCTGGGCATTTCTACCTCATTCCCAGTTCTTGGTTTTTGTCTCCACTTTTGGATCTTGTCTTTCACACTGCTCACTGAACTTGGTTTCTGTATGAATTTCCTTGGGCTGCTGTAACAAATTACCACAAACTATGCGGCTTAACACAAAAGAAATTATTCTCTCACAGTTCTAGAGACCAAAAGTCTAAAACCAAGATGTCTAAAACCAAGGTGTCTGTTCTCTCCAAAAGTTCTTGGGGATAATTCTTTCTTGCCTCTTCTAATTTCTCTTTCTTTTTTTTTTTTTTTTTTTTAAGATTTTATTTATTTATTTATTTATTTGACAGAGAGAGAGATCACCAGTAGGCAGAGAGGCAAAACAGAGAGAAGGGGGGGGGGGAGCAGGCTCCCTGCTGAGCAGAGAGCCCAATGCAGGGCTCCATCCCAGGACCCTGAGATCCTGACCTGAGCCGAAGGCAGAGGCTTTAATCCACTGAGCCACCCAGGCGCCCCAACCTCTTTTAATTTCTGATGGTTGCTGGCAATGCTTGGCACTCCTTGATCTTTACATGCACATTGGAATCTCTGCTTCCATTTTCATATGGCCTTTTCCTCTGTGTCTCTATCTCCCTCTTCTTACAAGGACATTGGATTTAGGGCCTACCCTAATCTAATATGACTTCATCTCAATTCAATACATCTGCAGAGACCCTATTTGTGTGTGTTTGTGTGTATCCTACTGGTTCTGTTTTTCTCGTGGATTCTTTATTAATAGAGCATGTAATAAACCTTTATTGAATGAATAAACTGAATGTTAAAATGAACAAATAAGCCTTCTATAGCTATGTACTGATTTTATTTTCCTAGCTTTATTATATTCTGCCTTTCACTAACAGATCAATCTTCCTTTAACACCAGTTTTATAACTTTACTCATCTTCTAAGACATTGACTTCAAACTCCTTGTTTGGATTGCCAGGAGCTCATAGTCTGAGTGATCTATCAAGTAGTAAGATCTAGTGGTCAAAAACATAGTTTATGATATCAAGATGACCTCAGTGCAATCCAGGCTTCACTATTTACCAAAAATATGATCTTGGACACATTATGTTATTTTTCTGAGGTTAAATTTCCCCATCTATAAAACACATGTTAGTACTTACCTCTAAGAACTAAAAGAGGTAAATAAGACAATATATTTCAGAGTGTTAGCTGAATGCTTAAAGATACTAAGTACTAAACAAATGGAATGTTCTCATATTATTATCTTCACTCTACTCCAATATGAATTATTCAAACTAGTCAAGTCAAGCTGGTCTCCTCAAAGGCCCAGAGATTTATTCCCAACCCCATGTCCTCTTAGAAGTGCCCTATTTATTTATTTATTACTTGGTCTCTCTCTTACTCTCTTAATTCATCATTTTTGAAAGCTAGACTCAAACCTGTTTCTACCATGTCAGTTCTCATTTAGCCAACCTGCTTCCCTGTGGGCAATATTGTATCTCTATTGAAAATGTTAGTTTTGCTCCAGGGAAATGGAGCAGATGTGCTTTTCCATATTCTTCCTGCCAAGTACAACTAAAAATCCTGAATATATATTTTATTCTATATATAAAATTAATGGAAGACGACTTTGAAAAATTAGAAAGAAAAAGAAGAGTTTAAGACTTAGGGGCACAAAGAACAACACAGTGGTGAGTTCCCTGGTTTTTCTTTTTTGTCTCATATATCCCTAACTTGGAGCTGAAGAAGGAATCAACTCAGAAATGTCAAATGGACAGAGAGAAAAAAAGCCCCAACAAAAACCTATATCCAAAGGGTTATTTATCCAAAGGACCAAGAAAGGGGAAACCTGGCAAGCCAGAAAACTTTCAGACAATAACCACTGTACTCCAGCCAAACACCACAGAAAACACTATGGCTTCACTCCCACTCATGCCAGCAAAAGCAAAATGGGGAGTCTAGACTTCCACAATTGTGAGGCATTAATAAGATACTCAGTACTCACTCTCAGTGGGGTGTGTCAGAGAAGGCCAAGTAGGTATGTAGGGAGCCTGGGCTTCTATACCTCTTCCTTTCCCTTGAGCCATCTCAGAGGAAGCCTAGAAGAGATTCAGGGCTTTCAACATCACTCATTGGTAATAAGGATACTCCTATTACAAAAAACATGAAAATCATGGGACGCCTGGGTGGCTCAGTTGGTTGGACGACTGCCTTTGGCTCAGGTCATGATCCCGGAGACCCGGGATCAAGTCCCACATCGGGCTCCCAGCTCCGCGGGGAGTCTGCTTCTCCCTCTGACCTTCTCCTCGCTCATGCTCTCTCACTGCCTCTCTCTCAAATAAATAAATAAAATCTTTAAAAAAACAAAAACAAAAACAAAAACCACAAAAAACATGAAAATCAAAACTGAAAAAAACAATGTCATTTTGCATTTGTGCAAAAAAAAAAAAAAGAGAGAGATAAATACTGGGAATTGGGGCAGATGGCAGAGTAGGAGGACACTAAGCTCACCTTGTCCCATAGGTACAACTAGATAACACCCACTTCAGTGTAAATAACCCAGAAAATGACTCCAAACTCCACACCTAAATATAGAGAGGAGGTCAGTCACATTAAAGAGGGTAGGAAGGGCAGACCCGCAGGACTGTCCCTGAGAGGGAACAACCCTGGCGCATGGACAGGGGAGAAAAACAGACTCTCGCATTGGGATAACTGCGAGGACAATATGAATCCCTATAACATGTAGCTTTCAAAACCAGAAGGGCTGAATTTTGTGAGTTCTTACAACCAGTGGGATTTAAAACCTGGAATTTACACAGAACTGTACCCCTAGGGCAAATAATACATTATATGTTAATAATTTTTAAAAAAAACCCTGAAATTTAAAAAATCAGTGAGCTCAGCTATGGGACAGCTGGGAGGATATGAGGAAATTGAGTTCCTGCCCTCAAAGAGATAGCACAAAAAACAGCCTGCTAAGATTATCATAGAAGCAGCAGTTTGAAAAATGCCTGGGGCATATGGGAGGGAGAGTATTTTACTAATCTCAGGGTATGCTGGGGGGTGGGGAGACAAAGGCATTGGGAGATTAGTCTAGGATCAAAGGAGCTGGCAGGCACCATTTCCTTCTCAAGACCCTCAAATAAACACAGGGCCACTTGTGGAATCACTGCAACTCTGACACTCACTAACTTGCTAATACTGCCTCCCTGCACCTCCATGCTACAGCAGATCAGCCCCCTCCAATATACTCTTGGCTGGAGCCCATGCAAAGAGATGCCACAAGCCTGGCAGTGTACAAGCAGCCCACCAACAGTGTATGGAGCACTACTCCCAAGTGACTCCTGTGCCAGGGAGAGGGAAAGATAACCACATGTACCAGTCAGTCTGGGGCCCTAGCAGGGGACTGGGGGCAAACAGCTGGTGTAACTGCAGACCCTGCCCACCAAGGAAAGCTTCTTAGGGGATAAGACAAGGAAAGCACCCGGCAGTTTGGTGCTACTGCATCTCTGGCAAATATTTGGTCTGACTCAACTCAAGCCCTGACTGCCTCACTAATACCACAGGGACCAAACATTGCCCACAACAGTCACTGTAGGTGACCGGACTGAAGGAAAGAGCAGCTCAGCCACAATTGCAGGGTGCATGAAACTCACATAAGAGACACTCCTGAAGCACCAGGTTCCACCAGTTCCACACTGCACTGCAGGGCACTACAGGACCTGTTCTTCATAATGCCACTACTTGCAAGTGCAGGAGATGTAGCTGACTTTCCTAACACACAGAAACTGACAACAGAAATTTGGACAAAATGAGAAGACAGGGGAATATGTTCCAAATGAAAGAACAAGACAAAATCATATCAAGAGACCCACACAAAACAACATAAGTAATATGCCTGATAGAGAATTTAAAGTAATGCTCATAAAGATCCTCACTGAACTTGAGATAAGGGTGGGAGACTTCAGTAAGACCCTTAACAAAGAGATAAAAAAAACAAAGCAATCAGAGATGAAGAACACATTAAATGAAATTAAAAATACAAGAGATGGAATTAAAAGTAAACAAGATAAAGCAGAAGAACAAATCAGCAACCTGGAGGACAGAGGAATGGAAAGTAATCAAGCTAAGCAGGTGATGGAAGAAAACATAATTATGCAAAATGAGAATAGACTGAGGGAACTCAGTGACACCATCAAGTGTAATAATATTTACATTATAGGGATCCCAGAAGGAGGAGAGAAAAGGGGGCAGAAAATTGATTTGCAGAAATATTAGCTGAAAACTTCCTGAATCTGGGGAAGGAAACTAAAATCCAGATCCAGGAGGCACAGAGATTCCCCCATCAAAATCAATCCAGGTAGGTCCCCACCAAGATACATAGTAATTAAAATGGCAAAAAGTAGTGATACAGAGAGATTTTTAAAAGCAGCAAGAGAGAGGAAGGCAGTTACACACAAGGGAACCCCTATAAGTCTATTAGAAAATTTTTCAGCAGAAACTTTGCAGGCCAGAAGAGAGTGGCATGATATATTCAAACTGCTGAAAGAAAAATATCTGCAGCCAAAAATACTCTATCTGACAAGTCTATCATTCAGAATAACAGGAGAGATGAAAGAGCTTCCCAGACAAACCAAAGTTAAAGGAATTCAAGACCATTAAACCAGCCCTAGAGGAAACATTACAAGAGACTCTTTGAGTGGAAAGAAAAGAACATAAGGAAGAGCAAGAAAAGTAGGAAGCACAAAGGCAGTACAAATAGGTATAACTATAAATATTAAAGCCCACAAAATAAAAGAATATAAAGTATGATACCATACCTAAAATGTGGGGAAGGGTGGTGGGGAGGGATAAAGAAAGGGTTCAAACATAAGTGACCATCAACTTAATAAAGACTGCTATATGCTGAAGATGTTATATACAAACCTAATCGTAACTATAAATCAAAATCCAGTAATAGATATACAATAAATAAAGAGAAAGGAATCCAATTATAGCATCAGAGAAAGCCAACTTATCGTGAGTAAAGAGACCTAGGGAAGAAAGGAATAGAGAAGAACTACAAAAACAATCATAAAATAAGTAATAAAATAGCAACGAATACACACCTATCAATAATTAATTTGAATTTAAATGGACTAAACGCTCCACTCAAAAGACATAGGGTGATGGAATGGATGAAAAAAATAAGACCCATAGAAGGTTATCTAAAGAGACTCATTTCAGACCTAAAGACACATGCAAATTGAAAGTGTAGGGATGGAGAAGCATTTATCATGCAAATGGATGTGAAAAGAAAACAAAGGTAGCAATACATATCTAATGAAATAGATGTTAAAACAAAGACTGTAATAAGAGATAAAGAAGGATGTCATATAACCATTAAGAGAACAATCCAATAAGAAGATCTAACAATTGTAAATATTTATTCACCCAATATAGGAACAACCAAATATATAAAACAGTTCATAACAAACATAAAGAAATTAATCAATAGTAATACAATAATAGCAGGGGACTTTAATACCTCACTTACATTAATGCACAGAATGTCCAGACAGAAAATCAACAAGGAAACAGTGGCTTTGAATGACATATTGGACCACATGGATTTAGCAGATATTTCAGAACATTCCATCCTAGAACAGCAGAATACACATTCTTTTCAAGTGTACATGGAACATTCTCCAGAATAGATCATGTATTAGGCCACAAAACTAGTCTCAACAAAGTAAAAAAGATCAAAGCATACCATCCATCTTTTCTGACTGCAATGTTATGAAACTAGAATGAACCAGAAGAAAAAGATCTAGAAAGAGCACAAATACATGGAGGTTAAATAACATGCTACTAAATAATGAATGTGTCAACCACAAAATCAAAGAAGAAATAAAAAATACATGGAGACATGGGGCGCCTGGAGGGCTCAGTCAGTTAAGCATCTGCTTCTACCCAGGTCATGATCCCAGGTCCTGGGATCAAGCCCTGCTTTGGCTTCTCTACTCAGCAGGGAGTCTGCTTTTCCCTCTCC
Organism: Mellivora capensis; assembly: GCA_004024625.1. Classification (NCBI taxonomy): domain Eukaryota; kingdom Metazoa; phylum Chordata; class Mammalia; order Carnivora; family Mustelidae; genus Mellivora; species Mellivora capensis. The sequence goes on from PISX010014709.1 coordinate 44,573, forward strand.
CTCAGCTGCTCCCCCTGCTTGTACTATCTCTGTTAAATACACAAATAAAATCTTTAAAAAAAATACATGGAGACAAATGAAAATCAAAACACAATGGTCCAAAATCTTTTGCATGCAGCAAAAGCAGTTCTATTTTTTTTTTAAGATTTATTTATTTATTTTAGAGAGAAAGAGAGCATGCAAGTGGGGAGGAAGGGTGAAGGCAGAGCATGAGAATCTCAAGCAGACTCCCCACTGAGCATGGAGCTCGATCCCACATCCAGAGATCATGACTTGAGCTGAAATCCAAGAGTCAGACACTCCATCAACTGAGCCACCCAGGCACCCCAGCAAAAACAATTCTAAGAGCAACACAGGCCTATCTCAAGAAGCAAGAAAAATCTAAAATAAACAACCCAACCATACATCTAAAGGAACTAGAGAAAGAAAAACAAACAACCCAAAACCAGTAGAAGGAAGAAAATGATAAAGATTAGAGCAGAAATAAATGAAGTAGAAACTAAAATATACAATAAAACAGATCAATGAAACCAGGAACTTGTCCTTTGAAAAGATCAACAAAATTGATAAATGTTTAGCCAGGCTCATCAAAGAGAGAGAGAGAGAGAGAGAGAGAGGACTCAAATAAACAAAATCAGATATGAAAGAAGAGAAATGACAACTGATACCACAGAAACACAAAGGATCATAGAAGAATATTATGAAAAGTTATATGTCAACAAATTGGACAACATAGAAGAAATGGATAAATTCCTAGAAACATATAACCTCTCAAAACTGAATCAGGAAGAAGTAGATAATTTGAACAGACCAATTACTAGCAATGAAACTGAATAGGTGATAAAAAAAACTCTCAAAAAACCAAAAGTCCAAAACCAGATAGCTTCGCAAGTGGATTCTATCAAACATCTAAAGAAGAGTTAATACCTATTCTTCTCAAACTATTCCAAAAAATAAAAGAGGAAGGAAAATTTCCAAATTCATTTTATGAGGCCCCCATTACCTTGATACTAAAATTAGGTAAAGACACTACAAAACAGAGAACTACAGGTCAATATGTCTGTTGAACATAGATGCAACATCCTTAAGGAAATATTAGCAACCTAAATAAAATAATACATTAAGAAAAATCATTCATCACAATGAACTGGGATTTATTCCTGGGATGCAAGAGTGGTTCAATATTCACAAATCAATCAACGTGATACATCACATCAATAAGAGAAAGGATAAAAACCATACAATCATTTCAATATATGCATTATAAGCATTTGACAAAGTACAACATCAATTCCTGATTAAAAAACCTCAACAAAGTAGGTTTAGAGGGAACATACCTCAACACAATAAAAGCCATATTTAAAAATTCACAGCAAACATCATACTAAGTAAGGAAAAGCTGAGAGATATCCCCTACAGTCAGAAACAAAACAAGGATGTGCACTTTGACCACTTCTATTCACCAAAGTATTGGAGTTCCTAGCTGCAGCAATCAGACAAGACAAATGAATAAAAGGCATCCAAATTGGTAAGGAAGAAGTAAAACTCTTATTATTTGCAGATGACATGATACTATATATAGAAAACCCAAAAGACTCCACCAAAAAGTACCAAAACTTCTAGATGAATTCAGTATGGTGACAGGATACAAAATCAATGTCCAGAAATCCATTGCATTTCTATATACTAATAATGAAGCAGCAGAAAGAGAAATTAAGAAAACAATTCTAATTATAATCACAACATAATTAAAAAAATATTTAGGAATAAATTTAACCAAGGAAGTAAAAGATTTATACTTTGAAAACTATAAAACACTGACAAAAGAAGTTGAAGATGATACCACAAATGGAAAGATATTCCATGCTCATGGATTGCAAGAACTAAAACTGTTAAAATGTCCATATTACCCAAAATAATCTACAGATTTAATGCAATCCTTATCAAAATGCCAACAGCATACTAACACAAAAGACCCTGAGTGGCCAAAACAATCTTTTCTAAATAGATTTAAAAACAATTTTTTAAAAAATAAGGCTCTATACCCGGCATGGGGCTTGAACTCAAGACCCCACGATCAAGAGTTACATGCACTACCAACTGAACCAACCAGGTACCCCAGCCAAAGCAATCTTGCAAATGAAAAGCAAAGATGGCAGTATCACAATTCCAGATTTTAAATTATATTACAAAGCCATTGTAATCAAAACAGTGTGGTGCTGACACAAAAATAGACACATCCATCAATGAAGCAGAATAGAAAGCCCAGAAATAACCTCATGATTATATGGTCAATTAGTTTTTGATAAAGAAGGCAAGAATATCCAGTGGGGAAAAGTCTCCTTAAAAAAAAAAAAAAAAAAAACTGTGGGACGCCTGGGTGGCTCAGTTGGTTGGACGACTGCAGGCTCAGGTCATGATCCTGGAGACCCGGGATCGAGTCCCGCATCAGGCTCCCAGCTCCACAGGGAGTCTGCTTCTCCCTCTGACCTTCTCCTCGCTCATGCTCTCTCACTGCCTCTCTCTCAAATAAATAAATAAAATCTTAAAAAAAAAACAAACTGTGATGGGAAAACTGGACAGCTACATGAAAAATAATGAAACTGGACCACTTTCCTATACCATAGATAAAAATAAACTCAAAATGGGTTAAAAACCTAAATGTGAGACCTGAAACCATAAAAATCCTAGAAAAGAGCACAGGCAAGAATTTCTCTGACATCTACCATAATGCAGCCGTTGGCTACATTTTTCTAGATATGTCTCTAAGGCAAGAGAAACAAAAGCAAAAATAAACTATTGGGACTACATCAAAATAAAAAACTTCAGCACAGAAAGAAAGCATTCAACAAAATTAAAAGACAACCTCCTGAATGGAATAAGATATTTGCAAATGACATGTCTGATAAAGGGTTACTATCCAAAATATGTATTTATACAACTCAACATCAAAAAACCCACAAATAATCCAGTGAAAAAGTGGGTAGAACATATGAGCAGACATTTCTCCAAAGAAGACATATAGATGGCCAACAAATACATGAAAAGATGCTCAACATCACTCATCATCGGGGAAATGCAAATCAAAACCACAATGAGATATAACTTCAAACCTGTCAGAATGGCTAAAATAAACACAAGAAACAACAAGTGTTGGTGAGGATGTGGAAAAAAGGAATCCTTGTGCAATGTTGGTGGGAATGCAATCTAGTGTAGCCACTGTGGAAAATAGTATGGTGGTTCCTCAAAAAGTTAAAAGTTGAACCATCCTATGATCCAGTAATCACACTACTGGGTATTTATCAAAATACAAAAATACGAATTCAAAGGGATACATGCACACCTATGTTTATTGCAGCATTATTTATAATACCCAAATTATGGAAGCAGCCCAAGTGACCACTGATAGATGAATGGATAAAAAAGATGTCCTTTTATCTTCTTTTATTGAGCCATAAAAAAGGAAATCTTGTCATCTGCAATGACATGGATGAAGCTAGAGAATATAATGCTAAGTGAAATAAGTCAGAAAGAGAAGAACAAATACCATGAGTTTACTCACATGTGGAATTTAAGAAACAAAACAAAAAAGCAAAGAAAAAGAGAGACAGGCAGACAGACCAGGGATCAGACTCTCAAAAATAGAGAACAGAGGAGGAGTTAAGATGGCAGAGGAGTAGCAGACTGAGATGACACCAGGTCACAGGAGTTCAGCTAGATAGTTATCAAACCAGTCGGAACACCTACAAACCCAACAGGAAATCAAAGAGTAGAAGAGCAGCAATTCTAGAAACAGAAAATTGACCACTTTCTGAAAGGTAGGATGTGCGGAGAAGTGAATCCAAAGCAACGGGAAGATACACCATGGGGGGAGGGGCCAGCTCCCGGCAAGCAGTGGAGCAACGGACAAAATCTGAACTTTTAAAAGTCTGCTCCACTGAGGGACATCGCTCCAGAGGCTAAGCGGGGGTGGAGCCTTCACAGGGACAGTGTAGTCTCAGGTCCCACGGGGTCAAAGAAGGATCGGGGGTGTCTGAGTGTAGCAGAGCTACCAGGTATCAGAGAAGGGAAGCTGACTACAGAGATGGAGCCGAGGAGTGAGCTCTCAGCTCAGGGTTACTTTAAACTGGGATCCAAGTCACAATCAGACCACTGCTCTTCAAGCAGGGACCCCACAAGTGGCAGATCCGGGGAGACTCACCTTCCTTCTCTGGAGGCAGAAATCTGCTGGGTTTGGAGATTCCAAACAGGACTGTGTGCCAAAGACAGAAACACTCAGTCACAGGCAGAGTGAGCTCGGATTGCAGCCAGAGACCAGGGAGATGGGAGTGATTGACTCCTTTTCTCTGAGGGCGCAACTGAGGAGTGGGGTCCCAAGCTCTCGGCTCCTCTGGGCCAGAGACTGGGAGGCCGCCATTTTCATTCCCATCCTCCAAAGCTGTACAGAAAGCGTTCAGGGAACAAAAGCTCCGGAGAGCGAACCCAAGCAGATTACTTAGCCCATCCCCTGGCAAGGGCAGTGCAATTCCACCTTGGGCAAAGACATTTGAGAATCACTGTAACAGGCCCCTCCCAAGGAAGATCAGCAAGAACATCCAGCCAAGACCAAGCTCAGTGATCAAGGAGAACAGCGGAATTCCAGAGGAGGGGAAAGCAAGCATGGAATTCATGGTTTTATCCCCATGATTCTTTAGTCTTGCAAAGTTAAATTTTTTTAATTATTTTTTTTCTTATTCTAATATTTTTAACTTTTCCTCTTTCCTCTTTTAATGTTTTTTTAACTAGTTTATCTTAACAATACCTTTCTAAGAAAACTTTTAAAACCTTCATTATTATAGTCATTTTATAGCTCATTGTATCTAACTTCATTTTTTGTATACATATAGGGTTTTTTTCTTATAAAAAGTTTTTGGGATACAATTTCTTCTAATAGATCAAAATATACCCTAAATCTAGCACAGGGCTTTGTTCTAGTCTCCAGCCTGAGCAAATCTCTCCATTTTCTTTTCTTTTCTTTTTTTTTTCCAACCAACTTATATTATCAAATCCTTTTTTTAAAATTTTTTTTAAGATTCCATTTATTTATTTATTTATTTATTTATTTATTTGACAGAGAGAGAGACACACACAGCAAGAGAGGGAACACAAGCAGGGGGAGTGGGAGAGGGAGAAGCAGGCTTCCTGCTGAGCAGGGAGCCCAATATGGGGCTTGATCCCAGGACCCTGAGACTATGAGCTGAGTCAAAGGCAGCCGCTTAATGACTGAGCCACCCAGGCACCCCTCAAATCCTTTTTTAGACTTAAAAAAAATTTTTCATCCTTATAGTCATATTCCATCCCTTCATCATGTTTACCCTTATTTTTGTATACATATAAGTTTTTCTTTCTTTAAAAAATTTAGGGGCATCTGGGTGGCTCAGTGGGTTAAGGCCTCTGCCTTCAGCTCAGGTCATGATCCCAGGGTCCTGGGGTTGAGCCCCACATTGGGCTCTCTGCTCAGCAGAGAGCCTGCTTCCCTTCCTCTCTCTCTGCCTGCCTCTCTGCCTACTTGTGATCTCTGTCAAATAAATAAATAAAATCTTTAAAGAAAAAAGGTAGTTTTTTCTAAGAGACCAAAATACACCCAAAATCAAGTGGGTGGCTCTGTTCTACTCACCAGTCTAATATATATATTAATTAAAAACATTTTTTTTAAACTTCTTTTTATCCCCTTTCTTCTCCCCCCAATTTGGGGTCTCCTCTGATTTGGTTAGTGTACATTTTTCTGGGGTCTTTGCCACCTTTTAGTATTTTATTCTCTCATTTATATATTCTTATCTGGATAAAACGACAAGGCAGAAAAACTCAACACACACACACACACACACACACACACACACAAAGAACAAGAGGCGGTACTGAAGCCTAGGGACCTAATCAATATGGACACTGGTAATATGTCAGATCTAGAGTTCAGAATGACAATTTTCAAGGTGCTAGCTGGGCTAGAAAAAGGCATGGAAGATATTAGAGAAACCCTGTCTGGAGAAATAAAAGCCCTCTCTGGAGAAATAAAAGCACTAAAATCTAACCAAGCTGAAATCAAAAAAGCTATTAATAAGGTGCAAAAAAAAATGGAGGCTCTTCTTCTAGAATAAATGAGGCAAAAGAGAGAATTAGTGATATAGGAGATCAAATGTCGGAGAATAAAGAAGCTGAGCAAAAGAGAAACAAACAACTACTGGACCATGAGGGGAGAATTCGAGAGATAAGGATACCATAAGATGAAATGATACTAGAATAATTGGGATTCCAGAAAAAGAAGAAAGAGAGAGAGGAGCAGAAGGTATACTGGAGTGAATTACTGTAGGGAATTTCCCTATTATGGCAAAGGGAACAAGCATCAAAATCCAGGAGGCACAGAAAGCCCCCCTCAAAATCAATAAAAATAGGTCCACACCACGTCATGTAATAGTGAAACTTACAAGTCTTAGTGACAAAGAGAAAATCCTGAAAGCAGCCTAGGACAAGAAGTCTGTAACATACAATGGTAAAAATATTAGACTGGCAGCAGACTTATCCACAGAGACCTGGCAGGCCAGAAAGAACTGGCATGATATATTCAGAGCACTAAATGAGAAAAACATGCAGCCAAGGATACTATATCCAGCTAGGCTGTCCTTGAAAATAGAAGGAGAGATAAAAAGTTTCCAGGACAAACAAAAATGAAAAGAATTTGTAAACACCAAACCAGCTCTACAGGAAATATTGAAAGGGGTCCTCTAAGCAAAGAGAGAGCCTAAAAGTAGTAGACCAGAAAGGAACAGAGACAATATACAGTAACAGTCACCTTACAAGTGATACAATGGCACTAAATTCATATCTTTCAAGTTACCCTGAATGGAAATGGGCTAAGTGCCCTAATCAAAAGACACAGGGTATCAGAATGGATAAAAAAACAAAACCCATCAATATACTGTCTACAAGAAACTCATTTGAGACCCCAAAACACCTCCATATTTAAACTGAGGGGTTAGAGGGATGCCTGGGTGGGTCAGTGGGTTAAGCTTCTGCCTTCAGCTCAAGTCATGATCTTAGGGTCCTGGGATTGAGCCCTGAGTTGGGCTCTCTGCTCAGTGGGGAGCCTGCTTCCCCCCTCTCTCTACCTGCTTCTCCCCTCTCTCTGCCTACTTGTGATCTCCGTGTGTCAACTAAATAAATAAAATCTTTTAAAAAATTGAGGGGGTGGAAAACAATTTACCATGCTAATGGACATCAAAAGAAAGATGGGGTAGCAAGGCTCATATCCAATAAATTATATTTTAAGCCAAAGACTATAATAAGAGATGAGGAAGGACACTATATCATACTCAAAGGGTCTGTCCAACAAGAAAATCTAACAATTTTATTTTATTTTTTTAGTAATTTTTTTTCAAGATTTTACTTATTTATTTACAGACAGAGATCACAAGTAGGCAGAGAGGCAGGCAGAGAGAGAGAAGAGGAAGCAGGCTCCCTGCTGAGCAGAGAGC
>PISX010014710.1:0-52103 GCA_004024625.1 Mellivora capensis
TGTCTAGTGCTGGTACTGTGTTAAGGTATTGTTGATTTCAGGTAGTAGTCCAGTGTTTTGTTATTGGACTCATTCCTACTTAATGTTCTACTTCTATTAATGACCTGAAGGAGGTCATTTATTAACTTTTATAGTTGGTATGAAATTGTGGGTTGGTTTAGAGAGGATTACAAAATACAAGATCAGAATAAATTTTATATTACTGAATTAAAGAACCAGGGCAAAACAGCTATAAAACAAACCAGGGAGTGGGGATGCCTGGGTGGCTCAGTTGGTTAAGTGTCAGACTCTTGATTTTGGCTCAGGTCATGATCTTAAGGTCATGAGATTGAGTCCCATGTTGGGCTCCTTAAGGGCATGGGACCTGCTTAAGATTCTCTCTCTCTCTCTCTCCCCTCTCCCTTTTCACTTGCACCCCCTCCAAAAAAAAATTAAAAACCCACCAAAGAGTAGCAGTATCATTAGAGAGAAAAATAGAAGGTGATTTAAGTCTATTATAGAGTGGGGGAAAAGGTTTTTATTGGCTTTGGATATTTTTATGCTTATAGTCAACATGATTGTTCATGGTATTCTGGGAAATTACTTCAAATAAAATAATGAAACTACATTATGAAACAACTCAGAAATAGGAAGCAATCCAGAGATTCAACCTGTTTCCTTTATTAATATTAAAATAAATCAACTATTCAAAATTCTGTCTTTCAGATATTTCATAGATCAAGACATATGTCAAGAATGTATTTGAATTTGAAAATGCTCTTATCAGAAAAGTAAAAAACAGCTATAATGAATCCAAATCTATGATTTTATTTCATCAATGCAGAATTATTTTATATCAACAAATAAACAGCAAATAAATTTTTGAAAGTCATGAAAATTTCTACAAATGTTAAATGTTATTTTTCAAGGATAAACTTGAATTTAAGCAATTCAGATCAGAATGGTCTATTTCTATATTATAGCTAGGCCATTGTCCATGATAATTCATTTACAGTGATAAGTATAGCTAACATGCTTTTGCTTTTTTGTTTTTTGGGTTTTTTTTAAAGATTTTATGTATTCATTTGATACTGAGAGAGAGAGGCGGGGGGGAGAGAATGAGCAGGGGTATAGGCAGAGGAAGAAGCAGACTCCCGCTGAGCCAGGAGCTCAATGTGGGGCTTGATGTGGGGCTTGATGTGGGGCTTGATCCCAAGACCTGGGGATCATGACCTGAGCCAAAGACAAACACTCAACCATCTGAGCCACTCAGGTGCCTCACTAAAATGCTTTGTTAATGTCAAACAGAATATAAAAATATGGACATTTTAAAAACATAAGAACTCATTTGCTTATTTTGTACAGATTAAAGTCAAACAACATTTTAAAATGAGATCAATCATTTTGGTAATGGATTTATGGAGTTTTTATAATTATAGATTGTAAATAATAATAAATAGTGATTTAGCATTTCCTCTCTACTCAACTACTAATCTTGCTTAATTCTCTTCCACAGCCCTGCATTCCCATTTGTCTTTTTTAAAAAGATTTTACTTATTTATTTGACAGAGAGAGAGAGAGATCACAAGTAGTAGGCAAAGAGGCAGGCAGAGAGAGAGGGGGAAGCAGGCTCCCCGCCGAGCAGAGGGTCCGATGCGGGGCTCGATCCCAGGACCCTGAGATCATGACCCGAGCCGAAGGCAGAGGCTTAACCCACTGAGTCACCCAGTCACCCCCTGCATTCCCATTTTACATTAGAGGAAACTGCAGCACAGAGAGGTTAAACAGTTGGCCCCAGATGCCACTAGGAGAGGAGAAGTTGCTATTAGAATCCAGTCTTTTTTCATGACCTATGTTCTTAGCCGCATATCCTAGGAGTATTTAGAGTATACCCAACCAAATTAAAGTAACACATCCAAACAATAAAGCCTGAAAATCTTGGCAAAAATACTTTTTTGGCGTTGAGAAATTAATATTTACCCCCAACCATAACTGAACGGTTCCATCTTTTCTTTTACACCATAGTCAAGACCATTTTGAAAACTGTGTGTTAAAGTATGTTAAATTTACCCAGAAAATTATCTAAGAGTCGATTGTTACTGCAATGTCGGTCTCCAGTTTTGTTGCAACCAAGGTCTTTTGCTGTAAATATTACAAACCTCAAATCAGTGACTCGTGCATCCAACCTGATTACAACTCAATCTCATTTAGTTTTGGATTCTGGAAACCATGCCCAGACGCTCAGCTGCTATTCAGTCGTGACTTGAATGCCCAAGTATTTCAATGAGGAAAATCAGGGTAGAAAAAAAATTCATTGAAAAAAATATTAATTCAGAATTTCAGTGCAATTTATTCATAGACAGGATCAGATGCTGCACCTCTCTGTGATTCTCAAGGGACTGTACTGTTTCCTACATTTCCCTAATCACCAGATTAGTCAGACTAGGGAAGGATTTCGATCAATGCCCTTTCCTACAAAATCAGAAAAATCTGAAACTCCAGTGAATCATGGAGCCTAAAACATGAGTCATTTCTTCTAAGTAAAACTGAACAGAACACACATTCAAACACAATGGAAGGTGATAGATATACTTACAGATTTAGGTATAGATATAGATAGACATTGCATAACATGTTTGAACTGAAAAAGTTCTTCGAGGACTTAGTCACAGTTTTCCTAATATTTGTTTCTAGCTGCAGAAATACTCTATTAAATAAAATCATGACCTATATACAGCAAGTTCTTAAAGATTCCTTCAAGATTGTCCTTCTACCTCATTTTATGCCTCCCTGTGGAAGAACAGTTATTAATGCAAGTGACCAGATTGGTGTATGTTTGTTAATGAACACCATCACGTGGCTTGCTCTCACTTTCTCTTCTCCATCCAATGAATCTGCTGCTGATCATTCGGTCAGCTCTTGGACATTTGCTTCTGGTAAGTTCCTCTCCTCTTTGCTGGAGTGTGGAAAGTTTTATTTGGGCTAACGGGAGGGTGGAATGCCTGCCCATTGCTCCAGCCCACTTCATCTGTGTTCTGCATAATGATTTAGGGGAAGAGCCTGCTAAAAATGAAGCTGTTTTGCTTTATTTTATGATTGTTCCTTGTTGGAAAAAGTGGGATCATGTTTCTCTGATTTGGATCCTTGATTTCCTGAAGGTCCTGGCCCATATATCTTTGACTAAGACAGTTTTAGCATTTCCTTTAGCTTGACTAAACTTTAGACAAGCTTCTTTCTAACTCTAAGCCCTGACCTCTCTCTTTTTTTAGAGCATTTACTTTAGAAAGCTTGTAATTGTAAATTCTTTCTCTGTCCCTTTGAGATGTAAAAAGCCTCTTGCCAGGTTTACAACCCAGAAATGTCTTTCTTAAGGATCTGGAAACCATTTCTTTGAAATGTAGACATGAAAGGAGCTAACACCCCTATCTCCCACTCTTAATAGCAAACACAAATGGCCTCAACACAAAGGAAAATATTTATTTGCAAACTCAGAAATAACTCAGTGTGCTCAACGTGTCCCATTGATCAACCTTTGGAATGGTTGTCCTTCAGTACTTTTCCACTAGCTCATTCCAGCATTGAAAAACCCTCCTGCTTTTTATTTTAGTGGAGTTGAATTCAGTTTCTCTCTCCTATTTCCAATACCCTGAATACAGTTTAATTTTGTCCAGTGCAACTTTTGTTTTAACACCATCTGATGAAAATTATCTTGTGCTGCTCTGGGCTCTGTGAGGATGGGGTGGTTTAGTTCAATTTCCAGATTGTCTGTGGTGGTAACCTAGATGAAATTTCCTAAACCCTAGGACTACACAGAACATAATTTGGAAACTGCCAGATTCCAGCTTCCTCAAATGAGAAAGGAGAGATTTATCGGAGTTCTTCTAATGCCGTCCCAGAGCCTAATCCGTCTGGTACCAGCTCTACAACAGAGGCTATCTTTCCCATACGTCTTCCGCCCTCTGGATCTGAGGCTGTTTCTTATAGATATTACATTCTTCCAGACTCTTTTTTACTGGTCTCCATTCTGACATAATATGGAAACTCCACAGAAGCGATGGTCATAGTTGAAATGTTGAAGGTGTCAAAGCTCGTGCAATATTGTACAGGGGAGTCAGTTGAGCCTAAAGTAGGATTTAAACTCTCTGAGTGGGGAGGGGGGGGGGCGCCTGGGTGGCTCAGTGGGTTGGGGCCTCTGCCTTCGGCTCAGGTCATGGTCCCGGGGTCCTGGGATTGAGCCCCGCATCGGGGTCTCTGCTCCGCGGGGAGCCTGCTTCCTCCTCTCTCTCTCTGCCTGCCTGTCTGCCTACTTGTGATCTCTGTCTGTCAATAAATAAATAAAATCTTAAAAAAAAAAAAACTGTTAAACTCTCTGAGTGGGTCTGCTGAGCAGGTTGAGCCAGAAATCTAGTGGTAGCTATGAATATGAATTGATATATTGGAAGGAAGGGATAAGAAAAGGGATCACTGTTTCTGAAAAAGTAGAGAAAAACATAGAACCTCTTCCTTGGACTGGTCCAGGATGTCTTCCTAAGTTCTAGAGAGAAACTGTGAGAAGACTCAAGAAAAAATAAGGTCTTTGGGGATATAAGGCTCAGTAATTCGTAATGAAATGTTCTTCATGAAAAAGTATGACAATGTGGCGACACAAGTCCATGAAACTTGAGTTCTTACTCTTAATGTAATAATAACATAGAAAGACTGGAACAAACTCAGTTATAGTGATAAACAAGCAACAATTCTACCAAGCAGCTGGAGAACAAATTTTTTATAATGATACTTGACTTGCATGATTTGACCTTTAATAAAGTTATATAATGAGATTTCTGTGTGTATAGAGAAATAACAAGAGGGAAGGACAGGCAAGTGAAAATGAATAGGAATTTAATGTATTTGTCCATGGAGCTTACTTCCTCTTTTGCTAGCATTACCCAGATTGTGTTTCTTGGAATACCAATATTTCCAGTCAAAAATGTTGGGACATAATGCTGTATGCATTTACTTCCTGGATATGTGGGTGTGCACACATGCCATAAAATGGAATGTCGTGGGCTAACTCTAAGTTGCCCCCAGGATCTCTGTCTACTGCTGTCCATGTCCTGTGTCTCCTCCAATTGAGCATGGACCTGCGACTTGCTTCTAACAGAATATGGCAAAGTGATAGCATTTTACTTCCATGATTATATTACATTACATAAATCGCTACCTTGTTATCATCTAGGATGATTCTGGTTTGAAGAAATAAATAGCCATGTTGAGAAAGGTACTTGTCAAGGAACAGCAGGCAACCTCTAGAAGTTTCCTATGACCTCTGGAGGCAGAGGGTGGCCTCCACCTCAAAGCCAGCAAGAAGGCAGACCCTTAGTACTTCAACTGCAAGGAAATGAATCCTGCCAGTAACCTGAGTGACTTGGAAATTTATTTTTCCCCATTAACCCTTCAGGATAAGAATGCAATCTGGCTACATCTTAATAGTAGCCTTGTGAGACCCTAAGTTAAGGAACGAGCTGAGATACATTGTGTGATGGTTATGCTTTAAGTATTATTTAAAGTATTACTTTAAGCAGCTAAGTATATATTAATTCATCATGCAGCAATAGAAAAAAAGAATACAGGAACTGAACAGTTCTGCAGTAGAGAAATCTGTTTATTAATTAAATATCTCTAAAACTTACTTGGGAGGAGTAAATTACATCTGGCTAAGAGTTTATAGTTGTATATTTAGTACCTAGTACAGTGCTTAGAACACATGGGCCATAAGTTCTTGAACGAGCGAATAAAGGAGTAAATACATGCAAGCAAAATGGGCAGACTCCAGCAATACTTAGGTCCTCAGTAAGGATACTCACCAATACAAGTTACTCTTCCTGGGTAGTTTTCCATTTCCTATAGTTCCATTTACACCATATACTCTAGTGGCTCCCAAATATATACTTCTCCAGTGATCTTTTTCATGTGAGATAGATATATATATATCTATCTCACATACAGCCATATGACTTGGTGTAATATATACCTCCTGTAAATATTTGAAGAATTCTTTCCTTATTCTTAGAGTTCAGTAAACTCATCAAGATCTTTCTGAGTGTTATTTGTCCTTAATACATTTTCTTCCTGTGTTAAGCCCTATTGATCTCCAGTTTTAGGTCCTCGTTCAGTGGTTTCCCTTATTTTATTTTTGAATTTTTGTCTGTGTTACATGTTCTTGTTCCAAATTCAAGAATGACCATTAGTATCTCAAAGATTTCAGATTTCCATTATTATGTACAATTTGGATTATCATCTATTAAATCACATTCTTTGAACTATGAGATTCTCAAATCTGTCCTCCATTCGGAGGCTTTTACATTGTTACTTTTCTGCCTCCAATGCAGTTCTAAGATTATCAACATCATTTTCTCTCTTAATTTATTTCATGCTAACTTCCCTCTGTTCCAGTTTATCCCTTTATTATTATGTCTCATTTCACAGAGTTGATATTTTCTTTAATTTCCTTTAAGAAGGTGACATTATTCAATCTTTCTTTTGTTTTCTGGGGGAAAAAATCTTCTTTGAACATATACTTTTTATCAATCAACATACCCTACTATTTTAGGCTTGCTTTTCTTTCTTTCCTTTCCAGACTTATTGCATACAGACCTTCTCATTTTTCCTCTGTTCATTTTCAAGTGTAACTATTTCTCCCTGGGTCTGTAATTTGTTCTTAAATGTTGAGAATGGACCTACCCAAGCTGCCTTCTTTCCTTGGGGCCGATTTGAATTCTCCTGTTACAGTTTGACTGGGGCTTGGGTATTGGTGTTTGTGTCACGTACATCATTTGGCAGGAAAGAGAGAGAAGGTGGGCTGGCACAGTGAGCAGCCACAGTCAGGATGCTTTAACTCCGTGTCTTCCATCAGAATGTATTAATAAGAGTTGGAGGGCTCTTTGCTTGAAGGAGCTGCCCACTCTTTCTTTTCCGGGTTTGGCTCTGAACTACACCAATGATTCTCCATTGAAACAATGGCAAGTTTCTCCAGGCTGTTGCTATGCCTTTAAGAGCAGCACTTCAAGTAAGATATTCTCCACATTTTCCCTGGCCTGCCAATATCCCTTCCTTTGTAGGGGAGTGGTGTGATAAGCCTTTAGCACTTTCACAGTGGGTGGGTGGGATACATGATAAATCTATGTCATGGATTGACTACATGATCAAAACATGATGGTTTATAGATTGAATAAGGAGAAATAGACTAGACATAAATTTTGTTTAACAGAAAACTAACAAAATTCAAAGTCTATATGCATGAAATAGAGCCCAACATTTTAAAAATGATTTACTTACATGTAAGATAATGAGAATGAGACATAAATATCTTCTGGAGGGGAATTGGGCAGAAGGGGAAGAGTCAGATGGGATAGGAAAGCAACAGGAGTAAACGAGGAGGTGTAAGTTGAGTCTTTCATTCCCACTATTATCTATCCCCAATAGCCTGAATATGGAGCAAACTTCAGCAACCAGAAGACTTCTGGGATCCCTTCTGTAGTCTTGGGAGTTTCTAAACAGCCACAGAACCCAGAATTGCTGCCATCAATAGTTAAGCTAATAAATAGAACTGCCACCAGGTGGCACTAAATCATAAACAGGAAATGGACTGATTGAAGTGCAATTTCTTGAAAGCTAGCTGAGTTTATCCCAGCCAGTTCATTAATGTTGAAAAAATGTAACTCCTTAATTTATGCAGTTTAATCATGTTGTATCCTACACATTGCCTTATGGCAGTAGTGTAAGGTACTTTCCAATACCTAATCTCATTTGATGGAACAACCCTAAAGAGTGGGCCAGGTTGGTATATTATTGTCCCTTTGGATGAGGAAATTGAGGCAGAGATCAAATGTGACATTGAGTAAAACAGCACATAGTAATATTGATTGCTGATTCTTTTTATTCAAAATTAATTTTTAAATAGAAGTATTTTTATTATTCTACTATAAACCCCCTGAGTAAATCATTACATCTTAACTCAGGTAAATGGTTTCTGTGGCAACCACTATGATACAACTCATATGCCTTGTTCTCTTGCCACATAGTATCCAACAGATAAGATATCAAGGTCAGAATAGCTACTAGTTATATGCCCTTTACACTGCATACCTCAAATAGCAGCTGTCTCAATCAAGCTATCGGCATCATGATAATACCATGTCATTAGCTCAAAGGAGAGAGCTTATCTTACTGTTAGCTATATACAGCAGACATAGACCCAATTTATGAGATAGCTATTTCATATTCTAAAATATAATTTGTAAAGAAGCAACATGCATAAGGACTTATTCTAGTTTTACACTAGCTAGAATTGGGTTTTCACTTTTTTTTTTTTACATGTTCACAGGACTATTCTTTTTATTATTATTATTATTTATTTATTTATTTATTTGACAGAGAGAGATCACAAGTAGGCAGAGAGGCAGACGGGAGTGGGGGGGAGCAGGCTCCCTGCTGAGCAGAGAGCCAATGCAGGGCTCGATCCCAGGACCCTGGGACCATGACCTGAGCTGAAGGCAGAGGCTTTAACCCACTGAGCCACCCAGGCACCCTGAGTTTTCACTTTTTTTAACCCACTCTCACTCTGCTAGAAATTGATTAGATATAGTTTAAAGAAGTATTAATAAACTGAGATCCATCCTAATTTAAAAATTAGGCTCATAATTAAAAGCTATCAATAAATTTAAAGTTGTCATGCTATTAACGAAATTAGAGTGAGCCTTATGTTGGCTTTGACCATTTTATCTCTTAAAGGGCTAATATTTAGCATTGATTAGAGAAGGAATAGATGGGCCTAAAATTTGTCTGTACCACAGTGAGATGCCAGATGCACTATTTCATTATGTAATAGATAATGAAAAAAAAAAAAACCCACAAGAATTTGGAAGGAATATTGAACTGCCTAAGAGTCCCTTAATTTGAGCAAGGTAAATACAATTGTTTTGAAGACTGAATAACGAGTCTGTTGAAGGGTTTTGAATTAAAGAAGGAAATTAGTCTAATAATGGAGATTTGCACTTCAAACATTAGTCTAGAAGAAATAAAAAATAGGCAAGTATGTTCCCAATTCTGCATTAATTATAAACTCATATGGCAGCACCCATGAGGCTCCAGACACTGAAAACTGAACACTCATTTGTGTCAAATCTATAACTTGTTTATTTGTAGGGGAGATCTTTTCCTTATGAATGGGCACTAATACGTTTTAGACTTCAAAAATAGCTCATGGCAAGAGGAAAGTTTGGCAGCATATTAACATTTTCATTTATTATTTCAGTAAACTTAGAGGCAAAACTTACCTTTAATATTAATCTAAAATATGAATCTTAAGAATGAGTATTTTAAAAAGAAGGTACTGTTCAAAATAGAAGAAAGACAAAAACCATTAATATACATTTCATTGATTCTAAGATAAACTTTTTCATGTTCAACTATTGCTGAAATCAAAATAAATCTACAAATCAATGATGTGTCATAGTGTAATTGGAAGCATTTTTTTTTTTACCACTAACGGTAGTACGAAAAATTGTTGTAAGTCAGGCCATCTTGACCCTGACTGAAACACGAACATGAAGGTTAAAAACTTGGATGTCATGTTCCGAAAACTTTTCAGGCATGTTATATTCCTTCTCCATTATATCTAAATGATATCAATAATAGTAATGCCAGTTTCCAAAAGCTACACCTCTTCTGCATGAATTTTTTTATAATGTAAAATGATTATACAATTTTTTCTGGATGGCCATGGTAAGCAATTATTTATCATATGTATTGATTGCTATGATTCAGTCATTTTGTTTAGTTATATCACTTGTATTTTCAAAATTACAAGTGATATAACAAAATGAAATGACTGAATTATAAATGAATAAGTCAATGATTAATAAATTAATAAACTAAATTAATTACAGATGCTACTGGGTCAGTCATAGAGAAAGAATTATGCTGTTTGCTTCTCCTATAATTTCTCGCTGAAACTGAGGCAGTTCAAACAATGTTATTTATGTGGCTAATTGACTTGGAGGATCCATGTCTTCAGCCTGTTTGTAAATAATGTAAGAATAAATAATCAACCCATTTTAAGTAGTTGTCAAACCAGTTTATATGATATTTTCTAGCTTTTATTATTCCAATATTCACACTGAAATTCTCATTATTCCAATATTATATTTCATTTGGTTGTTTGGGCTATACATACACAAGTGTTATTTGATTTTCCCCTTATATATTTTATAAATTAAAATGCTTTAAATTTAAAAAAGCATACAATTTATAACAACTTTTAAGATGAGGAAGATAAATCAAACACTACATTGACTTTGGCCACAATGAAGGGAGATAAATGTATTCAGAAAAGGGATCTGATTATTGCCATCACTAAGCATTGACTTTAGTTCTATGGTTTCTGGAACTCAGTCTCAAAAATATAATAATAAAAAGAGAGTAACATTCATATTATCTGATAAATGTGTGTACCTTCTAAAGATAGAATGCTTTGACTATGAAATTCAAAATAGATTTGTCAGGTGGTTTCTTACAGATAAGTAAATGAGTAAAGTCATGAAACTCAACACATATGAATAAAGCAGAACTGATATGTGTAAATTATACTTTCTTACCCAGAATAAATTAGGTGAAGGCTATGGAATTTACATTCTTTACAACTATAATAGTTGGAAGAGGCTTCCTTTTTTGGAGCTTCTGTTAATTTATTTTGTTGAACAAATATGTTGGATATCAGAGCAAAATGGTCTTTAAGTATAGTGTCCTTATTCTCAATAGAATTCAGGATAGAATTTTAAAATAGATATTCAGGATAGAATTTTAAAATAGATATTCAGGGTAGAATTTTAAAATGTAGGTATTATCATTAATTACTCCATGGGTGTCACAGAAATTAAACATTACATGTAAGTATATATATACACACATACACACATATTCAATTTCTATCACAGAATTATACATACATACACATATATGTTCAGTTTCTATGTATGTTCAGTCAACACACACACACACACACACACCATTCACATTCATGTTGCTTTCACCAAAATGTACAAAGTAGCAATTCACTTTTGTTGCAATCTTAACAACTAAAATGTGACTAGTTAAAAATGAATCTTTAAGCCCTGTCTTTCCCAGCTGAAGTCAGAGAGCCTACTGAACTCTATAGAACAGTGGAGGTCTTCTGAATCATTGAGGACTCTTTTCGGCCTAAAATAAAAAGCTTTTAGATGTGAATGGTCCACCCAGGTGTAAACCTCTGCTTCTGAAGTTCAATGTCTCATTAATTCTTGGAAGTCTCAAGATTTTTAAAGTCCAAAAATAAGGAGAAGCTGTCACTTTATGTCAAGCCTTAAATAACTATTAATTCTGATGAGTTTTGCAATGTCAAACCATGTCCAGATCAAAATTTTTTAAAAGAAATTCTGATTACAATTTGCATAATAAAGTCATGGGCAATACCAGTTTTTCAGATCAGTTACAATAGGAGAGATTTCAGGTGTGAAGCTCAATGGGATCTTAGCAACTCAGACTGCCTTATGTTAGAACAAACAAATGGCTACAAAATTTGATCCCATATAAGACATAGCACATTCCAAAACATAGTACATGGTATTTAATCAATAGAGTAAGCTTAGTTCTGGTCTAACAACTGTAAATTTTCAAGATCTGTGAGAATAGTAAGATTACTCCAGTAGGTGGGACAATCAACAAGATATTCTAGGAGAATAGAGGTACTTGGCACCAGACAAGTTAATGATAGTATCAGAAAATGTGATTTGTTCATTCACACCATAACTCCAGTCACTGGCTGGAAAATGTACTCCTACCTTCATTAGCTAGAAGGATCCATTCCACTAAGAGGACACTAGCAAAGATTAAGCAGAATATCAGGTTCTTATACATATGGATTGAGACTTAGGAAACAGGTAAGTCCTGGAAGAAACTTCATGCAAGGGAGAGAAAACAAGTTCATATGACTAAGGTTGTATTTCAGGCTCTAGGAATGCTCATAGGCTAAGTCCTGATCTCTTGGCAGCAAGATTTCCTGCTGGACCTGCTAGATGATCGTGCTGAAATGCCCAATATACTGACTGTTGCTTTTGGCTCAGAAATCATGCAAGACTGAGTGTCGAGGTAGAGACCTTGGTGGAGGGATTAAAAAGGTAGGGGCTGGCAAATTTTAGTGAAGAGTTACAGTTTTCCTAACTCATTAACAAGAACAGAATGTCATAATTGTGTCCGGTGCATATAACAAAAGCCCCCCAAAAGTAAGCTAACTGAATGTGGCTTAGTTTTTCCTGCTTAACATGAAACTAGAAACTATGTAGTCTGGGGTGCCTGGGTGGCTCAGTCAGTTAAGTGTCCATCTTCAGCTCAGGTCATAATCCCAGGACCCTGGGATCCAGCCTCCATCAGACTCCCTGATCAGCGGGGAGTCTGCTTCTCCCTCTCCCTCTGCCCCTCCCCACCACTTGTGCCCTCTTTCTCTCTCTCTCTCTCTCTTTCCTTATCTGTCTCAAATAAATAAAATCTTAAAACAAAACCAAACACTAATATGTAGTCTAGGTTGGATGCATCTGTTCTACCATGCCATCAAAAACTCACTTGCCTTCCAATCTCCATATCTGCTGTTCTTAACAGGAACCTTTTTGCCTCATGTTTACAAGATGCTTGCCCGTTATCTCCATATTCCTGGCAGGAAAACTTCTTTTTTTTTTTTTTTTTTTTTTTTTTTGGTTCATCAGAAAAAGGCATCTCTAACACCTCATCATGGAGAAAGACAACACATAGAGAGAATCATTATTGTTTCTAGTACATTGCTGCCCTGAACACAGTCGGTTATATTACTGAAAAACAGGAGTTAAGTGGCTGTTAGGTGGATGCCTTCATTATCTGGCATGAATTGCTCGTATACATCTGCAATGTATTTTGGTATTTGGAACGTGAGAAATTCACGGTGAAACGGATGGAGAAATTATTGCAGAAATCCTAGCTAGGAGGATATCATGTAAATACAGAACACTAAACTTGAAATCATTTGGGGCCTACCTATGGAATTATAATAAGCAATAAATAGTTTTGGCTTTTGTAAGCTATTAAAAAACACAAGTACATGGATGTAAATGAAGTTACAGATTTCGTTCTTAATTCCCAGTATTAGAAAAAAAGTATATTTCATATCTTTGAAGCATCATGCATCATACATCGTTTTGATGGAAAAGCAGGACTTAATAAATTTTAAATAGGTTTTTCTTATTTTGGAAATAGTAGCGTAATAGAATTTGAGATCTCCTCTGAGAGATAACATTGAATTTTTAATGCTATGTGGAAGAGATTGTAGGAATAAACACATCATAACAATCAATTACATTTCTCAGATAGATTAAATAGACATATAGACATAGCTTTGTCATAGCTCCTTTCAAAATAATGCTATTCCAGCTTATAGCTTTAAATGTTAAAATACCATCACAGAATATAATATTTAAAATCTAAAAGAGGAATGGTGGTGGCATTTGATAACATTTCAATGTTACATATGTGATCTAAGATCAAAGGTAAGTTGGTTGAAGGAAGAAATTGAGACATTTTAAAACTTTGCAGGACCTGAAGGATATAGAATTCCTCTCTTTCCAGAAAGACTGGAATGAAGAATGAAAACAAAGGAAACAAACAGATCCAACACTATTCTTAGTCACTCTTGTGCTGATAGATTCTTTCCTCACAGATGGTATCACTGATTTATCTTTATTGTTCTGTTTGGAGAGACCTTGACAATACAGTCACACAAGAATGCTGAGCCACTCAGCTGTGGAGGCTGATGTGATGTGATATCAAACAAAATGGGAAATATAGTCTGGTAGGAGCGTTTTTGCTGACAGCAACCGAGTTGGTGAAATGTGTATTTCAGGACATAAATCTGTTCACATAAGGATTACTTGGCAGTATATGCAAAGGGCATTGTCCATCAGGCAAACAAAAAATACTATTATCTGAGTAGAGCGCTTTGCAGAGGAAAATTCTCTATATGTGTCTTGTGATATTTTTCACCTGATTGACTAAAACTTATTACATGTAGGTATGGAATAAGCTAATGGAAACTTATAGTTTTACCATGATGTTTTGAATGAGATTTTGTGTGTTAAATGCTTATCTTGGTCCCACTGGTAGTGAACATTCAATAAATGGCAGTTATAATTAATCTTTCATTAAGAATATAAGTTATTCTTTAATTATTTAGAATATTTTCACGCTTGTTCTGACTGCTTAAAGTGGTTTCTCTTTTTGTTTATTTTCCACTCTATTGAATTTCCTTAACATACAATACAATCCACATATTTTTAAGTGAACAGTTCAATAAGCTTTGACAAATATATATACCAGGTTACCACTGTTCCAATCTACATACAAACCATTTCCACCACCAGAGAAAGTTTCTTCACACCCATTTCAGTCAATCCTCCATCCCCAAATCACTGATTCTATTTCTATCACATTTGAAGTTCCATAATTTCAAATAATTGAAATAGCATTATACTTGCATTTTTGTATCTGACTTAATTCCTTTGGTGTCATATTTAGAGATTTACTTATGTTGTGTGTGCCAGTACTCTGTTCAGTCTTATTGCCCAGGAACCTTGTATTATCTGCATAGTCTATAGTTGGTTTACATATTCACATGTTGTTGAATGTTTCGGTGATTTCGTATTTGGAAAATGAATAAAGTTAACATGAACATTTTCACTTCTTTTGGGTAAATAACTAAGAGGGGAAATGTTGGGCCATAGGGTAGGAATATATTTAACTTTATGAAAAATTATCTATTTTCTAAAATGTTTGGACCACTTAATTACCATCATCAATGTATGATGGTTCCATTTGCTTTAATTTTTTTAAATTTAAATTCAGGTTAGTTAACATGTAGTGTATTATTAATTTCAGGGTAGAATTTAGTGTTTCATCAGTTGCATATAACACCCAGTACTCATTACATCATGTGCCCTCCTTCATGTCCATCTTCCAGTTACCCTATCTCCTCTAGCAACCCTCAGTTTGTTCCCTATAGTTAAGAGTCTCTTATGGTTTGCCTTCCTCTCTGTTTAATCCTATTTTATTTTTCCTTCTCTTCCCCTGTGTTCTTCTGTGTTAAATTCTGTGTATGAGTGAAATTAAATAATACTTGTCTTTTTCTATTTCAATTAGCATAATATCCTCTAGTTCCATCCATGTTATTGCAAATAGCAAGATTCCATTCTTTTTGATGGCTAAGTAATATTCCATTGTATATGTATACATGAATTCTTCTTTATCCATTTTTCTGTCTCTCCATATTTTGGCTATTGTGGACATTGCTGCTATATACATTGGGGTCCAGGTTCTCTTTGAAACACTGTTTTTGTATCCTTTGGATGAATACCAAGTAATGTAATTACTGGGTCATAGGGTAGTTCTATTTTTAACTTTCTGAGTAATCTCCATAGTGTTTTCCAGAGTGGCTGTACCAGCTTGCATTGCCACCAACAGTGTAAGAGTGTTCCCCTATCTCCGTATCCTTGCCAACATCTGTTGTCTCCTGACTTGTGAATTTTAGCCATTCTGACTGGTATAAGATGGTATCTCATTGTGGTTTTGATTTGTATTTCCATGATGATGGGTGATGGTGGGCATTTTTTGGTGTGTCTGTTAGCTGTTTGTATGTCATCTTTAGAGAAATGTTTATTCATGTCTTCCCCTGTTTCTTGACTGGATTTTTTGTTTTTTGGGTGTTGAGTTTGATGAGTTCTTTATAGATTTTGGATACTAGCCCTTTATCTGATAAATCATTTACAAATATCTTCTCCCATTCTATAGGTGCCTTTTAGTTTTGTTGATTGGTTTCCTTTGTTGTGCAAAAGCTTTTTATCCTGGTAATGTCCCAATGGTTCATTTTTGCTTTTGTTTCCATTGCCTTCATTGTCTAGCAAGTAGTTGCTGTGGCCCATTTGTTTTAAATTTTTATCAGCATTTGGTCTTGTCAGTTTTTTAAAATGAGTATGAAGTGGTATTACATTATTGGTTTTGTTGATGACTAATGTTGACTATCTGATGATGTACTTATTGGCTACTTATATGTCTACTTTTTTTAAAGTTTCTTTTTGAGACTTTTACCCATTATTATTGAGTTGTCTTTCTTTATATGAATCGCTATGTGTATTTGAATACAAGTCTTTTGTTAGATAAATGTTTGCAAATGTGGGACGCCTGGGTGGCTCAGTTGGTTGGACTACTGCCTTTGGCTTGGGTCATGATCTTGGAGTTCCGGGATCGGGTCCCCGTCGGGCTCCCGGCCCCACGGGGAGTCTGCTTCTCCCTCTGACCTTCTCCTTGCTCGTGCTCTCTCTCACTGTCTCTCTCTCAAATAAATAAATAAAATCTTAAAAAAAAATGTTTGCAAATGTTTTCTCTCATTTTGTGGCTTGACTTCTCATCTTTTTTTTTTTTTTAACAGTGTATGTTGAAGAGCAAAAGTATTTAATTTTAACGAAGTCTAACTTTTCTATTTTTTTAATAATTAGTGCTTTTTGTGTCCTGGTTAATAAGTCTTTGCCTACTCCAAGTTCATTATTTCACAATCTTTTCTCTTTCTATGTTACGATTTTGAATTCTATCGACTTACATTCAAGTTCATTGATGTTACTACTCTTACGTCAGATATACTTGGAAGGTAAGTACCAAGTGTTTTTGTTTTTTAGCCCAGTCCCCAATTCACTATGCCACCAAGGGAGCCAATTGTTTTAATTATATTGTAAGTTGAATTGTATCGGGATTTGGTTACAAGAGCTTCTAAAACATTTTGAAAATAAATTCAGGCTCTTCTTCCAAGAGGCACTGGAACTAAACATAACAATGCTGCTAGACCTCAAAACGATATGACCTTGAACCTGCTAGATGGGCCTTGATCCTGCAAGACTTGGCAGATCTAGAAATCCTGAGGCCAAGGTTTTTGTGGACTGTGAGATTTCTCTACTACAAACTATGGGATTTTCAAGGCCATGATGCTGTGAGTTCTTGACACGGCACTGGCAAGACAACAGACTCTGGACTGGAGAAGCTGGGTTCTGTGAAACCCAGTGACAATGAGATGGTAAGACAAGAGACTGTCTGGATGTAAGAACTGTGATACTTTGAAACCAGAAAGATTTTTGGCTTTCTAATCACCCCTAGCCTCTGATAACTCCACAAAACTTCTGTGTAAATGCATTACTTGTCAAGAGAACATTTTCCATGAATTTGAGCTTTTTCCAGCTTAAATTCTGACACACTAGCCCATAGGTTTGTCAGGAGTTTTCCTGGTTTTTCCTCATGCAAGCTGAGATTTTCATTTTGCAGATGCTTGTTCTCAGTCTGTTTTCTACCCTCACTGCAACTTTAGCCATGGATTTCAGGTATGAAGGGTTCCTCCCTCTGTTCCCTTGTTACTGCGGAAGAGCTCATCCCTCTGAGTTCACTGTTTTTAGGTTTTAGATTTCTTTGTGTCCACATCTCTTTGATGAAAAAAATTTTTTTTTAGTGAAATGTTTACATTTATGTGGGAATATGCACTAAAACAGATGAGTCAATGAATCTTTGCCAAAGCAGAATCACAGACCATTATTGGACAGGTTTGGTCAGCTAGCAGCAGTGAGCCCCAAGCAAGAAGACTGGGAGAAGCCCAGGAGAACCCAGTCCAAAAAGCCTCTTTCCATGGGGGTGACTGGATGGCTCATTCAGTTCAGGAGCTGCCTTCTGTTGAGGTCATGATCCTAGGGTCTTGGGATTGCGCCCTATGTCAGGTTCCCTGCTCAGCTGGGAGCCTGCTTCTCTTCTCCCTCTGCCTGCTGCTCTCCCTGCCTGTGTTCTCTCTGTCAAATGAATAAATAAAATCTTAAAAAAAAAAAGTCTCTCTTCATGAGACCCCCAAGTCAGTTCTCCTACATACACCCACATAAATTCAGGAGTATGGGCCATCTTCATTTTCAAATACTTTTAGTTTTTTTTTAACTGCAAAGTCTAACATAAAATTGGTATTGTTCATACACCACCACACAGAGAATATTTCAGAATTTATATGAATATTTCTACCTATCTATCTCTTTCAGAATATGTAAACTTGTTTTCGCAAAATTTTTTTATTTTTTCAATGGGAGTCAAAGGTACTTTGTATCCTTCTACATCTTAATTGCTCCTGGATATCTAGGTTTCCAAACTTTGCTGGTGTTGGGAAAATGTACCCATTTGCTCCAGTCTTTCACAGGGAGTCCCCTGATGTCAGTAGTTGAGAAAGATTCAATCACAGAACATGGTGGATTCTTAAACTGGTTATTTCAGTTGGGCTTTCCTTGTCAAAGTGGGGAATGGTGACTGATTTGTGTGCCAAATCTGGATTTTAAGCATAAGTGTTTTAACATTACACTTCTGTCAATGGAATCAATCTCTAATTTAAAATTGAGGCTTCCATTTTTCCTATGTCATTTCTTTTGTCATTTGAACCAAACAAGGCAAAAAGAGGAATTTACAACTAATGTGTAAAATATCATTTGGGAATTATATTCCCCTGGCAGAGCCTTATTGATTCTTAGTTCATTTACAATCATTTTTTTTTTTAATTTTCAGTTGGACGTTGAAAATGGAGCTAACAAAGCTGCTGTTGTACTATCTTTTAAAGTTATATATAGGATCCATTGTAAATGAGTTAGACCTTGAAAGCTGGAAATAGGAAATGAGCATTGTGTCATGGAGAAAAGAGAAGGAGTTAATTACTGTATGTGGACAGCATTGTTAGGATAATTACTGACAGGAGAAGACTTCAGAAAAGAAATAGAAAAAGGAAGGTCATTCCTGAGCTTTCTTATAAAGCATTTATCATTTCACAACATAGAACATTTTTAGTACATCTTTTTCTGATGTGATAAAATGTTAGAGACAGATGTCCTCAAGATGCTATGTTAAACAATTCCACTGCCTTTTTTTTTTTTTAACCACTTGCAATGTTCATAATAGTGACACTCCAGAAGAAAAATTACAGGTTTATCTTGGGCTCCCCCTCCGCATTAGTCCCAGAAGCAATATGGCATATATAATATTCCAGACTTTGTGTTAGTTGATTTATATATAGTCTTCTCTGTTTCTGATTGAAATTTCTAAAGGAAAACCAATTTTAAGATGGCCACCAAGGATGGGGTCTCAATATTCAATATGAAGGTGTTTAAACAAAGTCTAATACATTCATTGAAGTTCTGAACATTTGGGATTTATGTTTCTAAAATTTATGATGGATACTGTGACTTTGAAATTGACTGTAGAGTAGGTTAATGAACAATGAAATCCCCCATCATCGTATGTTTAAGGGAAGGCATAAACATGCACAGATGAGTTAGTCTTCTGAGGATAAATGCACTTTTTCCTACAATATGGAGTTTTCAACATTCTGTAGTTTGAATTTTTGCTGAATAATGGGCATAAAGTATTTGAATTATGACTTTTTATAGTTATAATTATTGTAGTATATACTACTCCAAGCATTGATTCAAAGACATTGTCATCTTTTTCTTTCTTTGAATGTGTTTCATTTGTATCAAATTCTTTTTGAATTTTATCTTCTCCTTTAAGAATAATGATAGGCACAAACATCTCATAAATTCTCAATTAGGTAAGTGAATTTGAGAAAAATGGAAGATATGTCCTCCTTGCATAGGTGATAGAATTTCACGGGCAAATATTTGGTGAGTCAATTTTAGTAAAAAATATTTTGACATAATGTCAGACAACTAGGCTGAATGGTGCTTCAGCTGGCTGTAGTGTAATCTAGAGAAGTAGCTTACTTCTTAAGATAAATGAATTAGGAAATAAATCCAGGCTCAAAATTATGTATTGGGACTAGATGGAATAACAAAATGTAATAGTAAGGACCAGATCTAGCCTCTCACTGAATCAACAAAAAAAAGGAAGATAAAAGAAACAATGTTGTTTTTCAAGATACAGGACATCAACTAATAAAAGACAGTGACCTTGAGAAAGGGGAAACAAATGAGATGAACTCTACTGTTTCCTAGCTTACTGCCTTGAGTGTCCAGTCCATGACACTATAAGGGAATTTGGGGGAAGCTAGACAGACTCCCTTCCTTGAGGGGATGAAATCAGAATCCCAGGAGAGCAAATTCTTGGAGTTCATAAGACAAAGTAACAGAAATGAGATAGTCCCATAGAGAGAGAACACCAGGGATTTGTAGAAAGAACATTTTTAGTATTCAGTAGAGTACTGCCTGGCTCTTCTATATGAGGAAACTACTCAACACTGGGAAAAAATCCATCTGAGGGTTAAAACTAACAGGGTCTGATGCTCACATAGGGCCAGGAGTATGTCCATTCCAACTAATGTATCAAAGAAAAAATCAAAAGGAAAACAGAAAATATTTTGAACTGAATGAAAATGAAAACACACCATATCAGTGTGAGATGCTTCTTAGGGAGTACCTGGAGGAGATTTGGGACACCTGATGCCCATATTAAAAAAAAAAAAGATCTTAAAAGAAAAGATCTTAAGTTAATATTAACTTCCTTTTTAATAAACTAAGGAAAGAAGACCAAAGGAACTCCAAAGTAGCATAAAAATCACAATGGAAATCAATGAAATAGAAACAGAAAATCAATAGGGGAAATAAATGAAGCTTAAAGCTGATACTTTGAGAAGACCAATGAAATTTATAAATCTTTATTCAGAGAGAATGTAAATTAACAATATTAAAGATGATAGGTGGAATTGTTACAGATTTTAAAGATATTACCAGGATAATATAAGAATGTCATGAAAACTTTACACCTATAAATTCAACAACTCAATGAAATGCATAAATTCTTTGAAAGACACAAATTACAAAACTCAAGAAGAAATTGGCAAACTGAATAGCCCTTTATCTATTAAAAGAATTGATTTTGTGATTAAAAATTTCTGTTTGGAGAAAATACAATGCTGAGATGGCTACACTGATAAATTCTACCAGACATTTGAAGAAGACATAATTTCAATTCTACACAAACTCATCCAAAACATTAAAGAAAAGGAGATTGTCTCAGTTCACTTCATGAGGCCAGGATTACCCTGATACCAAAATTAGAGAAGGACATTACAAGAAAACAAAACAAAACAAAACAGCAATTATAGATTGATAATCACATGAACATAGATGCAAATATTCAAAAATCTTATCATATCAAAATCAGACATATTAAAAGGATATGTATCATGTCCAAGAAGATTTATCCCGAGTGCATGGTTGGTTTAACACTTGAAAAGTAATCAATATAATTTACTATATTGGCGAGGTAAAAAAGAAAACCATCTCAGTGGTTGTAGGAAAAGAGCATTTGACAAAACTCAACATCCATTCATGATAAAAACTTGGCAAAATAGGAAAAGAAAGGAATTTTCTCAACTTTATAAAGGGAACCTATGAAATATATACAGCTAACATTTTTTTAATGGTGAAAGACTGAATGCCCTCCCTTTAAGATCAGGAATGAGACAGTGATGTCTACTCTCACTTCTTGTATTCAGCATTGGAAATTCCAGCAAGGGAGTAGTAGTAAAGAAAAAGAAATGAAAGACATCTAGTTGAAAAGTAAGACATATTTCTTGGATACAATGGACTAATTCATCCAGTATTCATAAACAGTATGATCATCTATGTAGAAATCCAGTAGAATCTACAATAACTTTCTAGAACTTGTAAGCATTTTAGCAGATTTCAGGGTACAAATTCAATATACAAAACAACTGCAATGAATAAAAAATTGATGTTAAATAAGTAATACTATGTTCAATGGCATCTAAATGTGAAATATCTTAGGATAAGTACAACATAGATGTATAAGACCTGTACACTGAAAACTAGAAAATACTGTTAAGAGAAATTAAAGACCAGGATGCCTGGGTGGCTCAGTTGATTAAGCATCTGCCTTCAGCTCATGTGATGATCTCAGGGTCCTGGGATCGAGCCCCATATCAGACTCCCTGCTGTGCAGGGAGTCTGTGTCTCCCTCTCCCTCTGCTCAACGCCCCCCCCACTCTTCTCTCCCCTACTCATGCTCTCTCTCACTCACTCTTTCTCTCAAATAAATAAATAAAATATTTTAAAAAGAGAGAGAAATTAAAGACCTAAATAAAGGGATTCAATGTTCACAGAGAAGACCCACTATTCTTAAAAGGCCAGTTCTTTCCAAATTGACCTATAGAGTAAATGAAATCCCAATCAAATGCAAAGGAAACCACAGACTGAAAAAATCATTGTAAATCATACATCTGATAAAGACCTAATATTATGAACTGACTTGTGTCTCCCCAAAATTCATATAAAGGCTAAATGAGGTCTTAAGTTTGGGGCCCTAATCCAATTATCACTGCTGTCCTTATAAGAAAAAGAAGAGACATCAAAGATGTGCATGCACTGAGAACGGTCTATTAGGACACAGTAAGAAGATGGCCATCTGCAAGCCAAAGAGAAAGAC
The DNA here is from genome assembly GCA_004024625.1 of Mellivora capensis. Lineage (NCBI taxonomy): Eukaryota > Metazoa > Chordata > Mammalia > Carnivora > Mustelidae > Mellivora > Mellivora capensis. The sequence goes on from PISX010014710.1 coordinate 22,534, forward strand.
CTCAGGAGAAACCAACCCTGTCATCAACTTGATCTTGGACTTCCAGCCTCCAGAACTGTGAGAAAGTAAATTTCTATTGTTTCAGTCACCCAGTCTGTAGCGTTTTGTTATGGCAGCCCTACCAGTGAACACATTTAGTATCAGAATTAATTTTGAACACTTAAAGTCAATAATAATAAAAGAAACAATCCATTTTTTATAAAAAGGGTCAAAAATTTGAATAGGCAACTGACAGAAGTAGATATAGGATGGCAAATAATCATATGAAAAGACCCACAGTATCATCAATCATTAGAAAAATGAAAATTAGGGCACCTGGGTGGCTCAGTGGGTTAAGCCTCTGCCTTCGGTTCAGGTCATGATCTCAGGGTCCTGGGATGGAGCCCCGCATCGGGGAGGGGGGGGTCTGCTCAGCAGGGAGCCTGCTTCCCCCCTTCTCTCTGCCTGCCTCTCCACCTACTTGTGATCTCTCTCTCTCTGTCAAATAAATAAATAAAATATTTGGGAAAAAAATGAAAATTAGAACCATAGTGAGATATCACTACAAATCTGTTAGAATGGGTAAAAATTTAATAGACTGACCATACCAGTTTTTGGAGCAGATGTGGAGGTAATGGGACTCTTATACACTGATAGGAATGTGGTCCAGGTATTCTACTATTAGGAACCAGTCTATGGTACTTTGTTATAGTATCCTGAACTAAGAAAATGGATATATTCATTATCCTTAGTATGTGATGGTTTCGTGGGCATATGAACAACTCAAAGCATATCAAGTTTTTTTACTGAAACTGCAAATTATTGTGTATAAAATTAAATTAAAAATGCACTGGTACTTATTTTGAATGGAAATTTTTAGTTGTTTAAGTTTAGCAAATAACATAATATAGTAGCTTCCTGGCAAGCATGAGATGTTTAAGCAGATCTTCCAGATATTAATTTAACTTCTGTTTCAGATTAATTATGCCCATTATATGAAAATGGAGGTTTTGTTTTGTGACATGAATTAATGATATTTTATAATCTTTCCTGGTGACGCAACCTCATAATTATTTCTTTCCATATAGTCAATTCTATCAGGTAATTTTATCTTCAGTTCCCAAATGAACTAATAGCTTCAAGCAAAATTTTTTCAGACTTGAGTCACCTTAATGAAAACAAAACAAAACCAAACCAAACAAGGCATCCACTGTAGTGGTTATATCTCCATCTGGCATGTGTCATCACAGATCTGAATGCTTTTGACTAATTCTGCCAATGCAATTTGATCTAGATTGCTTTAATAATCTCTTTATCTCTACTTTTTTCAATTCATCCTCCCATCTCCCATTACCTCCTCAACCTGTTCCAGACTTTCTGACTCATTCCTTAGATGAAATGGCTTTATCAAGGTTAACAATGAGCTATCTCCTAACAGAGCTAATGGTCAAATATCTGCCCTCATTTTAGTAGACCACTTAGCTGCTTTCAACATGGTTTACCACTTGGTCCTCCTTGAAATACTTTTCCCCTGGGTGACACCCTATTCTTGTTTTTCTCAACCTCTCTCCTTTTGTCATCTTTCCTGACTTTACTCTGACATCTGACATCTAAATGTTGTATCCCATGACCCAGTCTTTTTGTTTTCTCTGTCTCTTCTCTTGGACAAATTGATCTCATTTTATCCTATTGCTTCAAACAGCTTCCCTGTGCTGGTGATCCTCAATTCCTATTTTATTGAATCTAGGTGGGTTTTTTTTCCCCTCTTCATAATGTAACTCTGCATGTGGAAACTCCAAATGGTTTCAGCCACTCCCTGAAGAAGCTTAACGAGTAAGAAGAAGCCCTGCACTATATAGTTTATATGCTAAGCATTTGCACATTCATTATCTTTCAGACTGCTCTAACATGCTCCTGTGCAGACATTGTAAACCTTATCCTCATTTTACAGATTAAGAAACTGAGTCAAAGATTCACTGAAAGTCACACAGTTAATCAACAGACTAGATTTACAGAAAAGCCCATTTTTATATCTTTAGACTGTGAACAGTGTGAAAGCAGGGACTGTCCAACTCTTCGTCATTATCCTTAGCTGCAAGAAATAAGAATAATCATCCCTCGAATGATTGAATCTATTTATTCCAATTTTTGCTTTTAAAATTATTTCCAAAATATAGGATAGCCCATTTTGCTGATTTAAAAACTGTTATTCTCTGATAATCAAAGATCTAGAATGCTTTCCAATCAATATGTAGATCATTAATTTTTATTGCATATTTTAAAAGTCCAAACCTGGAATGAATGAAAAATAAGTAAATGAAATTTAAAAAATGAACATTTTCCCAAAGGTATTTAAAGCCAGAACATTTTCCCAGTGAAACTGAGGTTAAATAGTTAATATTCACCTTTTTTTGGTCATTTGCTTTATTTGCCTGAGAACAAAAAAAAAATTATTTGAGAGCTCTAGTTCATAGCAACAGGATACCTTGTGACATCATATTACCACTTTTCGATTTCACATATCATAACATATGGGGCATGAAGAGACTGTAAAAAGGAAGTGACAACGTGCTGGTTAAATCTGGAGGAGATATGGGAGTAGTAATAGCTTCTCACTTGAATCTTTTCCCAAACAATTATTATAACACTAATTTTAAATCCTTGGCACCATAAATGGTAACAGTAACCAAAATAAATTTCTGTGGCTTAATGAAGTATTTTTCTTAATCTAAATATGAACAAAGGGAAAGAATTCTTCCTCTGTAAGGAATAGGTTACATGAATCCACACTGAGGAAAATGTGTACTGATCTTTAAACAAAAGCACCTTTACAAAGGGGGATTCCAAGAAGATGACAGGGGCAATGAGAGCAGAGATTCTGGATTTTCACAAATCCCAAATAAAAAACACAAAGTAAAACCACTCGGTAAAACTAAATCACATGGATGGCATAAAAAACAAAACAAAATGACAAGATATTCCACACACTCCAAAATACAAGAAGATGTGAAGAACCACCAGCAGCCAAGATACCAAAGCCATCAACATGTGTGAGAACAGAGGGATCAGAGAATAAGAGAGCTTCTGAGTAGCCAACTTCATGGAGGGCCAATCTGAGCACAGGAACTGAACCATAAGAGATTTTGCCCACCCCAGTGGTGGGTGAGTGATTGCAAGTATCCTGTAGAACGTCTGAGAGGTCAGAGCCCTAAACTAAATAGAAGGCTAAAAGGAAAGACTTGAAAATTGAAAGAAATAAGAGCCATGAACACCATTGAAGAGAAAGTAACAAGTACTAAAAACACAACTGTCATACAAACTTTAGTTTTCCTTGAAAAAGAAAATCAAGGAAATAATGGAAAACAATAGTGAAATAATGACCAATAAGTAGCAATGCCCATCCCTAATGCCCAGATGTTTCTGAAATACCATTCCCATTAACAAGGCTTCTTTGGCTGATTCCACATCTGGGGCTGAAATGTATAAGAGGAATTTGGAACATCTTAATGTATCGGTAGCAAGATTGCTATGAAAGACTATTGCTAGAACATGTCAAAAAGAATTTGGAGAAGCTTCAACTGACCAAAGATAACATAATTTGAGCTTCATTAGGGGTAAGAATTGTAGTAGACAGAAACCCATGGAATATTTCTATATCCTTAGGTTTATAATGATAATTTTTCATTTAAAAATGAAACTTAATTGTTTACTTTCTGAGGAGGAAGTAAAACCAATTGATTAGCTTAAAATAGTAGTTATAAGGAAATAATCAACATTTATCTTGACTTTTCCAATATGAACTATACCACTGGGTAGACAAATAGTGGATGAGAGGGAGAAATTCCTTATTAGGTTATTTCAGATAACAAGTGAAACAAAATGATAGAATTAGAATATCACAGTTTTGTAATCCTTAATGAATTAATGGTCATAGACATTGAGCATCCAGGGATGCTAACATTAAAAACAGAAGTCATTGATTGTTTGACAATGTTTTTTCAAGTCCAGTGGTCCCGCTCTTGAGAATATATCTGGAGAAATTGAAATCAGTATCTCAAGGAGATGTTTGCACACCCACGCTTATTGAAACATTATCTACAATAGGCAAGATATGAAAACAACCTAAATATCTTTCAACAGATAAATGGATAAGGAAAAATGGGTGTATAGATATACAAAGGAATATTGTCCGGCCAAAAAAGAGAAAATCTTGCCATTTGCAACAACATGGATGAATATGGAGGTCACTATACTAAGTGAAACAAGCCGGACAGATAAAGAAATATACCGTATGTATGTATCACTTATATGTAAAATCTTTTTTTTTAAAGCAGATTTCATAGAAAAAGAAGGTAACAGTGATTGCCAGGGTCTGGGGGATGGAGATATGGGGTGGTACTGGTCAAAGGACAGAAAAATTCAGTCATGGGATGCCTGGGTGGCTCAGTTGGTTAAGCGGCTGCCTTCGGCTCAGGTCATGATCCCAGAGTCCTGGGATCGAGTCCCACATCAGGCTCCTTGCTCGGCAGGGAGCCTGCTTCTCCCTCTGCCTCTGCCTGCCACTCTGTCTGCCCGTGCTCGCTCTCTCGCTCTCTCTCTCTGACAAATAAATAAATAAAATCTTTAAAAAAAATTCAGTTATAAGAAAAGTAAATTCTGAGGAGAAGATAAATGTATATGAATATATACTCATGCTAATGTACAACATGGTGACTATAGTTAATAGTACAGTATTGTACAGTTGAAAGTTGCTGAGAGTAAATCTTAGGCATTCTTACTACAATCACACACAAGAGTTAATTATGCTATGTGAGGTGAGGGAGGTGTTAATTACCTTGATCTTGGTAAACATTTTACAATGTATGTATATATCAAATCATCACACTCTACACTGTACACTTTCAATTTTTTTCTCAAATAACTTAAAAAATTGGAGACAAAATATCATCCTATATGATCGGGATCAGAATATGAGCACACATAATTCATTCTCTTGACTAAAATGAGGGACAATATAAAATTACTCATTCAGCCATCCATCCATGTAGTAAACAAAACCAAATAAACTAACCATAACTAACTAATCCCTCTCTCTCTCTCTCTTTCTCATATGCATGCACACACACACAGTCATATTTTACTTGTGGTATCCCAGTGATTGTGAGAACACAAAATAAATGACACATATCTTGATTTTAGGATTAATATAATCTACTGGATGTTTGCAGAGAATTATGTCAAGTACAAAATTCTAAAAGCCTCTTGAGAGAGGTCCAGAGCTACATGGAATTCTTTTAAAAACTCACTCATGCAAAACAAATAAAGCTTTTATTGAATTTGTTGACTCTTAAAAGGTCATTTAAAATCCTACTGTATAAACATTCATACATTATACTTTTCTTCACTTGGTTAAAAAAATAAATTTGTAATTACTGATTTTCTCCCAGGGGTTGGCTTATGAAAATTTTTTTCAGTGTGATTTTGAAGATCCAGTGAGATTCAGTCCTGTACTTCATTGTAATTCTCAAATGAAAGCAAACATTAAACACATACTAAGCTTAAACCACATTCAAGTTATTGACATTTCTAAGCAGAAAAGGTACTACTAGACCCATTAAATGCTCCTTCTGTATTAAGATGATTTAGTTAAACCTGGGAATGACATTCAAGGAAGAGCAGATATCTTCTGGACAATTTACTGTATGAAAGAAGTACTATAAGGTAAACTTTAAGTTAGGAGCCTATGAAATAACATTACTAAAAATACAAAGACACAGAAAAGTCCAAAGAAAAAAATAAAATACCACCATCCAAAAAAATCTATTTTAAACATTTCACAAATACATTTCATAAAACTTTTATATATATATACATGTTTTTATACATGTAGTCTTACATGTATACATTATATTCATCTATACTCATTACGTATTTTTTATATAGGCTTACATACACATACAAATAAAAGGATAAATAAAAATGAACTTCTTTAAAATGAGATCAACTTTATTTTATTATTTTTTTATTAACATATAATGTATTTTTATCCCCAGGGGTACAGGTCTGTGAATCACCAGGTTTACACACTTCACAGCACTCACCATAGCACATACCCTCCCCAATGTCCATAACCCCACCACCCTCTCCATTATCCCCTGCCTCCAGCAACCCTCAGTTTGTTTTGTGAGATTAAGAGTCTCTTATGGTTTGTCTCCCTCCCAATCCCATCTTCATTTATTATTTTCCTACCCGCAAACCCCCCACGTTGCCTCAACTTCCTCAAATTAGGGAGATCATATAATTGTCTTTCATATGAGATCAACTTTAAATGCAATTTTTTAAAATTATTTATTTATTTATTTGAGAGAGAGAGAGAGATGACAAGTAGGCAGAGAGGCAGGCAGAGAAGGAGAAGCAGGCTCCCCGCGGAGCAGAGAGCCCGATGCGGGGCTCGATCCCAGGACCCTGAGATCATGACCTGGGCCGAAGGCAGAGGCTTAACCCACTGAGCCACCCAGGCGCCCCTTTAAATGCAATTTTAAATATATTTAAAAATGTAACTTTTTTAATGAAGGTAATAGAGAAACAACTGAAGTAAAACTAAAGGATTTGTTTAACTTCCTGAACCCAATTTTTTATTTTTTATTATGTTCAGTTAGCCACTGTTTAATACATTGTTAATTTTTTATGTAGTGTCCGATGATTCACTAGTTGTGTATAACACCCAGTGCTCATCACAGCATGTGCTCTCCTCAATACCCATCATTCTGTTACCTCCTCCTCCCACTCCCTTCCACTCTGAAACCCTGTTTCCTATGGTCCATGGTCTCTCATGGTTCATCTCTGTCTCTGATTTCTCCCCCTCCAGGTTTTCCTCCCTTCCACTATGGTCCTCTGTGCTATTGCTTGTGTTCCACATATGAATGAAATTGTCTTTTTCTGCTTGACTTACTTCACTTAGCATAACCCCCTCCAGTCCCATCCATGTCGATGCAAATTGAGGTTATTCATCCTTTCTGAGGGCTGAATAATACTCCATTGAAAAATGTACCACATCTTCTTTATCCATTTATCTGTTGAAGGGCATCTCATCTCCTTCCACAGTTTGGCTATTGTGGACATTGCTGCTGTGAACATTGGGGTGCATGTGCCCCTTCTTTTCACTGCATCTGCATCTTTGGGGTAAATAACTAGTAGTTCAATTGCTGGGTTAGGGTAGCTCTATTTTTAACATATCCATACTGTTTTTCAGAGTGGCTATACCAGCTTGCATTCCCACCAACAGTGCAAGAGGGCTCCCCTTTCTCCACATCCTTGCCAACATTTGTTTCCTGTTTTGTTAATTTTTGCCATTCTAACTGGTGTAAGGTAGTATCTTATTGTGATTGTGATTTGTATTTCCCTGATTGCTAGTGATGTTGAGCATTTTTTCATGAGTCTATTAGCCATTTGTATGTCTTCTCTGAAGATGTGTCTGTTCATGTCTTCTGTCCATTTTTTGACTGGGTTATTTGTGTTTTGAGTGTTGAGTTTGAAAAGTTCTTTATAGATCTTGGATACCAGCCCTTTATCTGTAATGTCATTTGTAAATATCTTTTCCCATTCTGTGTGTTGTCTCTTAGATTTGTCGACTGTTTCCTTTGTTGTGCAGAAACCTCTTATCTTGATGAAATCCCAAAAGCTCATTTTTGCTTTTGTTTCCCTTGTCTTTGGAGATGTGTCATGGAAGAATTTGCTATGGCCAATGTCGAAGAGGTTACTGCTTATATTCTCCTCTAGGATTTTGGTGGATTGCTATCTCACATTGAGGTCTTTCATCCATTTTGAGTTTATCTTTGTGTATGGTATAAGGAAATGGTCCAGTTTCATTCTTCTATATGTGGCTGTCTAATTTTTCCAGCACCATTTATTGAAGAGACTTTTTTCCATTGGATATTTTTTCCTGCTTTGTCAAAGATTACTTGGCCATAGAGTTGAGGGTCCATTTCTGGAGTCTCTCTTCTGTTCCATTGGTCTATGTGTTTGTTTTTGTGACAGTACCATGCTGTCTTGGTGATCACAACTTTGTAATATAGCTTGAAGTCAGGCATCATGATGACCCCAGCTTTGTTTTTCTTTTTCATCATTCCCTTGGCAATTCGGAGTCTTTTCTGGTTCAATACAAATTTTAGGATGGTTTGATCTGGTTACTTGAAAAATTCCAATGGTATTTTAATAAGCGTGGCACTGAAAGTGTAAATTGCTCTGGGCAGGATAGACATTTAAATGATCTTTATTCTTTTAATCCATGAACATGGAATGTTTTTCCATCCTTTTGTGTCTTCCTCAATTCCTTTCATAAGTGTTCTGTAGTTTCTAGAGTACAGATTCTTTACCTCTTTGGTTAGGTTTATTCCCAGGTATCTTATGGTTTTTGTTTCTATTGTAAATGGAATTGATATCTTAATTTCTCTTTCCACAGTTACATTGTTAATATAGAGAAAAGCAACTGATTTCTGTACATTGATTTTGTATCCTGCCATATTGCTGAATTGTTATATGAGTTCTAGTAATTTGGGGGTGGAGCTTTTTGGGTTTTCCACATAAAGTATCATGTCATCTGCAAAGAGAGAGTGTTTGACTTTTCTTTGTCAATTCGGATGTCTTTTATTTCATTTTGTTGTCTGATTGCTGAGGCTAGGACTTCTAGAACTATGTTGAACAGTGGTGAGAATGGGCATCTCTGTTGTGTTCCTGATCTTAAGGGAAAAACTCTCAGCTTTTTCCCCTTGGTAATGATATTCACTGACCTGTACACAATTCTTCAGCACAAAAGAAGTTTCTAGAGATAACTCTATAAAGTTGAGAATAATAACTAAGATGTTGGAAGTTGTTAAAATTATAGTTGACAGATAAGGAAATTGACATGTTCCACTTCCTTTAATTTATGCTGTGATAGGATGGATTTCATGATATAAAAATGTACATACATTATATTTATTTTTTAATCATAAATCTAACACTAATAGTTTTGTATTTGAAATATTTAATTTCCAACAACCATTTTTTTTTTATCTTATACAACAGGTCAAAATAGCTTTAAAACATCTTTTTTTTTTTTAAGTTCATTGGCAGGAATATACATTCATGCTGGTGTGCTCCCATTAATTTAATTGACTCATTTAAGCATTTTTTGAGTGTCTGCTATAACCAAGGCACCATGCCCTGGAGTTCAGATGGTAAGCAATACCAGAAATCATCCCTCCTTGCATGAGGTTACATTATTGCCCAGAACAAAGGTAAAATGAGACGACACACCAGAAATACCAACATATACTTGGCCCTCAAGAAATGTCAGTTCCCTTCCTGTCTTGATCTCTCTCCACTCCCACTTCATTTTGGGAGTTTCATTACTGATCTCCCTTCTGCCAATCTCTTAGACTCTTGTCTTAACATCCAGCAGAAATGATTCTCACTTTTCAGCCTTTGTCCTGCACTGAAGTCTTTATAACTATTCTGATGCCGAGACCTAGTCTTATTAATCTATTTTCTCCACCATTTCTCAACCCTGACTTGAAATATTTATTTTTTTAATATATCAGCATCCATAGTGAGGGCATCTTTCTCTAACTGACTAAATAAGTATCTTTCAGAAAGTAATAATTTGTCAAATGGCAAAGGAATATTCTAGCCATTCAGTCAGCAGAATGAAACCTACCTAGGCGAATGTGGCTTTACCTGGGAATAAAAGTAGAACGTCTCTAACATTTACTGTACTTCCTATTTGCTATGCACTATCACAAACAGGCAGGTTATCTTATTTAAGATGATCTATCCCAACAACCCTGTGATAAGAGCAAACTGGGGCAGAGTTACTTGCCCCAGGTAACAAAGGTAGTGGTGAAGACTTCACCTCCAACTATGAAGTCAGAGAGACTTCACAAGCTTTTAAATATGGCTTGAAAAATAGCTAAGAATATATGAAAGAAGACTGTTACAAAGTTTCACAAACATTTCTGAGGAGACAATTTGTTAGCGTAGAGTCATAAACTCTGGGGGCTTGAAGAGGCTTGAGAAAAAAACAATCCAAATTCTGGGTCTTATAGATAAAAATAAACCAACCACTTTAGCTACTGATAGGTCCTTTGCTTTATTGCACGTCTTATAGCTAATATGTATACAACTTGAGCCTCCTCCTGCCAAAGCTAGTCCCTGCACAATGTTCTTGATTTCATCTCTTTTTGATACCTTCAAGTCTCCACTTCTTACTTAGCCCTGTCCTCCTGCATTATCAGTCTTTTTTTTTTTTTTTTCCTCTCTGGGATATCTTTTAGCTCTCATAGTTCTCATCATTTAAAATTCCTTCAACTATATAGACATTGGGGAGGGTATGTGCTATGGTGAGTGCTGTGAAGTGTGTAAACCAGGTGATTCACAGACCTGTACCCCTGGGGCTAATAATACATTATATGTTTATTAAAAAGTTTTTTCAATTATTAAAAAGATAAAAATAATAAAATTCCTTCAACTATGGCTTCACTTATAGTTTTGTGATTCCCCCAGCATTAGAATTATAAGCCCCTACCCTTAGTTTTTACGGCTAAACTGAAAAGGAAAAATGTACTCCTTCTGGTGGCTAAACTATTCATTGCTTTTGCTAAACTCAAACTCACAGGATGTACTTTTATAGACTTGCTTATCTTTCGGCCATATGCTTCTGAGAAGTGAAAACAGAATATTTGTTTTGCCTCACACTGTATACTCATGTCCTGATACCTTTGCATTTCAGACCAACCCAAGTGCCTGAGGATATAACACTTGTGCAGGGTTTCTCTGTTGCTCCCTTTGTATGTTCTTTATTTGAAGACCCTTATGCCTCTCATCGTACTTGTTGAAATATGTTTGCACTTGAGATTGCTGCCTCCTCAACCTTCAGCTTCTCTTCAACCCATTTTAACCCAGTTTCTGCCCATATTCCAAAACTGCTCTCATACCTTCATTACTCTCGTTCCAATAGGTGTTTCTTCGCCTTTATCTTCTCCAACATCTCAAAGCTTTTAATACATTGGGTCATTTTCTTTGAAACACTCTCTTCTCTTACTCAGGGAGTTCTTAGTTCTACCTTTGCCACTTTCTAGCTGGGTCATTTTGGCAAATCATTTTACCTCTCTGAGATGATCTCCTTATTTGTAAAAGAGGTCTAAAAACAACCTCATTTTACTGTTTCTCCAGAAGTATTGAGTATAATTTACAGAAAAATATTATTTCTCCATTTATGAGTTAAATGCAGCAGGCATTATAGTTTTGCATTAACTGTATGCACGAAATACAGAAAAGGATACCATAAATGTAAGGTAATTTATTATAAGTATAATGAGTTTTATAACAGCAGATTTGGGTTCTGATCAGTCTAATTTAGTTCAAAGTGTGGACAATAGTAGAGTTTACATGAGAAAAACTAGACTCTCCAAAGTAGATCTCATAAAAAATGCTTAACAAAAAAAATGGTTAAAAGTGAAACTACTATTTAATCAAAGCTCACTCTTAGCATTGTGATAGAAACTCAAAGCATTGGAAAGCTACTATAACATTAAATAGTATAAATTTATCCTCTTTCATTTTTAAGATAAAAGCAATTATGATTTATAAATGGCCATCTCAGTTAGCTTTGAATATTTACCTTGAAAGTATATTCAGCACAAGGTTAATTGGAAAACTGTTTTCCTGATTCATCTTGAATGTTTATGTAATTATGTATTTCTTATACATGGAGCCAATATTAAGAAAGCAATTTGTTCAGATACAGTTCTGATTTTATGACAAAAATACTCTGCTAAAAAATCTATGTAAATAATGTTATTTGGGGAAAAATCAGCTTTCAGCTTAGCTTACAAAGTATGTATTTTATCCAAGGGTAAAGATACTTCTCTAAACTTTTTGATGTACAAGTATATTTTTCAACTAAATCATTACCAAGTTGTTAACCCAAACTGGTATCAGTTAGAGATACAAATGCTTTAAGCATTATTTTATGGTGCATGTAACAATGACTTCTACACTTGGAAAGTATGATCTTAATTACCTCTCAAACAGAGACACATTGCCCTCTTGTACTTTGTACACCAACTTGACTTTTGCCTATTTCCTTTCTGTGAGTTTTCCATTGTCCTGGTGCTCTGGGACCATTTGTAGGTGGAACCATAATGAAAGTTACCCCTCAGAGACCAGCATGAGCATCAGAGAATCTCATCTCATCCCGTGTATAATTATCTTTGACTAGATTTCTCCTGTGTTGTTTTGTTATATTTCATAATGTTTTTTCAGAGCTGTAAGTTGCTCATGTAATAATCAAAGCACTGTGAAAATGATTTAGGTTACACTAGTAGCACAAAACTAGTTAAATACCCTACTCATTTGATAATTTATATGCAAATAGAGAGGTCACTCAATAATTATTTGCAATATACTTACCACCTGTAATATGCTAGGCTAGTTGTTATAGTAAATGGATGAACATACAGCAAATAAAATTTATATCTAATTTAACATCATATGCAGATGATACAGGGTCACTTGAACCTATATATTTGGAAGTCATTATCCTTATAATTTCAGGGCATTATTCACAATCCATATGGCAAGAAAAATTGGAGATACTTTATTACCTTCAGAACTATGCTAGGCTTTTAAAATGGCCTACTCTATGATGGTTCAGTATTAATATTATACTTCAAAGGCTCACAAACCAAATAACTGCTTCTTTTAAAATATATGAACACTCAAGGAAAATACCTCAAAGTCATAAAGTAAGTTGGATAAAATAATTTTCTTGAAAAAAATATTTATTAAAATATCATAAAATATTTTGAGGGGTAGGTGTTAGAAATTTATTTTATAACAAGCCAAAAGAATGGATCAAGCATAGTAGAACAAGATGGTGGGGAAGCATAGTAGAACCCAATGCTGGAAAAGAAAGTAAAATTTCTAGAATTAAAGAGCTCATGCTACATTAGCTATCATTACTCCATCTTATAAGCCAGAAACTATTTTAATCCATAGAGCATGCCTGCAAGGTGGGCACTGTTTCCGCTATTGTATGAGTAAGAAAATAGAGACCCAGCTAATCAGTAGATCAGGATCACAGAAGGAAAATAGTAGGTCTTGGAACCAAGCTGTATTTTCTACCTGATCACATGCCATTTCTAAAATGCTAAGTTACTATCTGTAAAGAGTCCCGGAATGGTTCTGACTTGGATGCAAACATAAAATAAAGAGACAAAAAAGAGATCTAAAATAAGATGATACAGTAATACCTGAAGCAAATTATCATCAACTACAGTTCAGATTAATTAAAAAGATGGCCACCAGATAGAACACAGTTATTAGTAATGGTATGTATTCTTGTCTAAAATATAATGAAGAGTCAGAGGAAAATGCAATGCATTTCTCCAGAGGAATATTAACAAGCAAAACAAAAATCTATAATCTTTGCTGTGACTTATATCAGCCTTCCCAGTTTCCCTTCCCATCTTGCCCTGATATGTGAGGAATTTGACCTAATTCTTGAGAAAGATGACCTCCACAATCCCAGTGGAGCACATGAAGTCACCTTCAGGGAAATACACAGAATTTACTAGATTGCCATCAGTACATAAAAATGTGTTTCTTCCATAGGAACTAGAGACAAGATAAAAAGAAGAACAAATGGAATACCTATACCAGACCCCTGATTTTCCACTGGCCACCTTTGCAAATCTGTGACCCCTTAAGATCCTTGCACATGCTTTGGCAAGACTGTTTAGCAAATGTGGGAGCTACCTGATGAGAAAGTCAAGTCTGCAATTCAGCAGGATGTTCAGAGCATTGCCTGCTCTTTTCCACTGTTTGACTTGTCACTAAGTAAGAGTAAAAAAAGAAAAATATTGGCATATTTTCAGGTCAGAGTTATCTTAGGTGTATGTCTTCAAACTAAAATAGTTTATCAAAACAGATCTCAAACTTGCCAAAGTATGATGTTTATATGCACATACACACACATATACATTTTATTCCTTGAAATTGGCTACATAGAAAGAGCTACTGCATAAATATTCTTTTTCAAAGACAGTGAAAAAAGGCACATTTTTTTGACATTGCGTAAGCCTAAAATGAAACTTTCACCTTTTTGTTCCTTTGCATTTATAACTCATTAACAAACACAAAATGTCCACTACAGTAAGATATGGAATGAAGGTCACTATAGCAAAAGGCAGGTTCTCCTTTCTAAATCTTTTAAAATGTATTCACCCCCACTTATGTAAGGGCTTATTGGGTCAACATTTCCCAAACATGGTAACACATTAGAGTCATGTGTAGAGATTTTCTAAAGTACTGGTACCTTTTACTTATCTTAGGCTGTTGGAATCAGAATGACCAGGAGGCAGCCCGGGGTGGAAAACCACCGTGCTATGCAAATTTGCAGCCAAGTTTAAATCACGCTTAGAGGACCTTATTATCACTTAATATTGGAAGTTATTTTATCATGGGTTTTGGTGTCTTTGTGATAGTTGTCAAAGCTTGTATCACCTCTCACTTGTGTTTCCTTGGCTAAGATATCTCCTCTACCTGCTTTTTGCCCCTTGGGACATTTAAAAGACTTCTCTTCTGATAGTACTTTTCTCATTTCTGCTCATCTTGCCTGCCAGGAGGATCTTATTCAAGTTTCAGATCATATCATTTCTATAGAAAAAGGAACAATCATTTCCTGAGGAGATGGACTTACTATGGTGAATCTAGAGAATAATTCTAGCATTTTCTTATAATTATATATATATATAATATATATATGTTACTATGTACATACATAGTATGTATATATGTATATGTATATATATACACATACATATATATGTACATATACCCAATGCATGTATACAATATATGTATATACAGTATTTAATAGCATATATACTAATGCATGAATGATATATACAATAATAGATAATATATAATTATACTATACACACACACACACAGAGTATATATATACTATGGTATACATATGTCACAGAGGTCTAAAAGAGAAGTCTAAGTCTTCAATCACCTTAAACAGAAATAAGTGGTTTGATCCTATGTTTCTTCCATAAACATATCACATGCTTCTTCAGGTTCTAGGTCTTTGCCCTGCTGCCATACTTATTGGTATAAAAGTCTAGTATTAGGACTTAAATCAAGCTGAAACTGAAATGAAAAATTAGCACATCTAAGTTTCCTGTAGATCTTGCTCTTCCCTGTACCTACCCCATTTAAATAAAATTAATTTTGCAAGTGTTTTTTTCTCTGTAGAAAAATTATAATAGAGAAAGTCAAAGGAAGGAGAAAACAACCTCTGAAAATTGGACATACATTAATAACTTCTGTACAATCAGGCTTGAACTACATTTTAGGAGAACAGTATCAATCTCAATCTTTCCACAATGAAACAAATTATTACTTTCCCAAAGCTATCAATTTAGTGACTTTGTGAAAGATTCCCTCACCACAGATGGTGATGTGTTAAAAAAACAAGTGTTACAAGGCAGGGTCTGAGAAATGGTGGAGAAAATAGATTAATAAGACTAAGTCTTGGCATCAGAATAGTTATAAAGTCTTCAGTGCAGGACAAAGGCTCAAAGTGAGAATCATTTCTGCAGGATGTTAAGAGGAGAGTCTAAAAGATTGGCCAAAGGGAGATCAGCAATGGAACTCCCAAAATGGAGGGGAAGGGGAGAGAGATCAGGACAGGAAGGGAATTGACATTTCTTGAGGGCCAAGTATATGTTGGTATTTCTGGTGTGTCGTCTCATTTTACCTTTGTTCTGGGCAATAATGTAACCTCATGCAAGGAGGGATGATTTCTGGTATTGCTTACCATCTGAACTCCAGGGCATGGTGCCTTGGTTATAGTAGTCACTCAAAAAATGCTTAAATGAGTCAATTAAATTAGTGGGTGCACACCAGCATGAAAGTGTATTTCTGCCTATGAACTAAAAAAAAAAAAAAAAAGATGTTTTGAAGTTCTTTTGACCTGTTATATATGGTAAAAAAAGATAGCTGATGACAACTGAATATAAAGTCCAACTTATCGGGTGTTCTGTTATTTGGTGATCAGGGTGAGACACCAACATTACCTACTACAACGACAAGAAGACCACACAACAGCTGGAGATCATGGTATACTGGCATTATGCAAAACACAGGGGTATCAGTAGGCAGTAGCATATTATCAAGGAGGATCCCTGTGGACATTCACATCAAGCCCAACAAAATGTTGAGCAGGAAAGTAGAGAGGAAATATGACAACAGAGATCCAGTTATACAATTTAAGAGCTAAAATTCCATCCCATGGAAAACTTTTGTAACAAATCATTACTTAATTCCCAGAAGAAGTGGCTCTAAACAGGGACTCAGACTGCAGTTTAAGATGGAGTTTCGGTCACAATTTTTTTTTTTCAAGAAATAGTCTACAAGCAAAGAGTCTGACTAACATCCAGAGAGACCAGAAGCAAATGTCTTAGTCTAGAACTCCCAAATTCATCCTGATGAGAAGGAAGTCAAGGGTTAAGTAGATCTAACTAAAGGGCCTGAAAAACTATAGGCATGATGGGTAAGTGGATATGAATCCAAAAATAATTTTCCAGGGAGGTAACTTTAATAATATCAGCCATATTTGGATGTACCTTTATAATTACCCAGATCAGATGTGGGGCACTCTAACTGGAAGGGAGCCTGAAATGTAATTTGAAAGTATCCAGCCCCTTTGGTTTTAAAAGTCATACTGGTAGGGGATTGACCTAAAATGGAGAGTGAATTATTGGGGAGTAAGTGGCACTTCCTTGGCTCCATTCCCTTACTACTATCTTAGTCTGGGCTTTCAACACATCAGTAACAGAGGATTGAACAACACACAACAGTTCTCAGGTATCCTGTCTTTTCTCTGCAATCCCGCAACAAATTCATCTTTAAAACCTCACTTTGGTATCTCTGCTTAGATTATTCCATGCGCGAAAATATATTTTTCTTTATCCTTCTTCCTATCTGAGTACAATTAATACTTCACTGCTAACTTCAGTTTATATTTGCTTTTCAAAGAGGTTCTCATCCAGGACTCCATCTACTCTAAATGTCTATAACCCTTTCATTCTACATCTTTCATCTTAGAATGTGATAATAGATTTCCAATGCTGATATAAGCTCCTTAGGGGAACAGTTTGTATTTTATTATTGTACTCCTAGTACCCAGGTCTGTACATGACAAATAGATCCAACTTTTAAAATTGCATTAAGCCTTCTTTTTCTTTGGTGTCACCTCAATGATTAGCATAATGACATTTCATTGATTTAATGTAGTAGATACAGAAATGCCCCACCCACGTTCCCATAGTCTACTTTAGTAGATGCTCACTTATAGGACAGTGCCTTCCTGCGTGTTTCTAAGGATTTTCTTTGGCATCAACTATGCTTAGCACTTTTGCTGGACAGATTGGTAGTTCTGAAGGGTTAAGGCCTCAGTAGAAATCGTAGCCAGTGAGGGGCAGGACTTAGTGGACAAATATTTCAACTTCTTCTTACCTTTCCAGCTTACCTCTCAGTGGAAAAATTCTAAGGCATCTTTGTACAGTCTCTCAGAGGGTTGCACATGGGATTTTTCCTGGGCCGTCCACAAAGGAAACCTGCTCAGTAAGAACTCCTAACTGCCTGTCGTCCCTTCCTTCCCTCATTTCTACTCAGAGTGCTTGCTGGATTTGTTTCCAAAACAAACTACTTGCCCACAAATTCTTGTGTCAGAATGTGCTTTGTGAGACCTCCAAATAAAGACTGGTGATAATGTGCTCATTCATAATAATTCTTATTAAGGCAGTAAAGCATCTCCACAGATTTGAACCCAGCACAGGGAAATTCAAGACTGTTCCTGGTACATAGTAGATATTTAATGTGAATTGGCTTCTTTCCCTTTTGGTGCCACTTTATTAACTTGGGTTAAATAAGATATAGAGTTGAAGATGGTGAAATATTGCTTTATGAATAGTCATTGCGGTGATCATAAATTAATGTACCTAAATTAATGAATTTTTTAAAAAATTCTCTTGTTATAGCCCATATAATTTTCTTTCAACCGTTGCCAAGTTCCATCTATTTTTCTTTCATTTTTATAAATGAATTGAAGTATACAAAATCTAATGTAACTTGTGGTAGAATTGTAAGAAACTGATGATGAAAACATTCCATCAAACTTTTTATTTACTGGTACATCCTGTGCTTGTGAACCCCAGACTTTTCCCTGAGGTAATCTTTATTGTTAGCGGGGAAAAAAAGACAATTGTGTGTTGTTCATCCTTGAAAGAAAATATCAGAAAGGATTTCAACTTTGGCTTATTATTAAGCCAAAATCTTATTATTAAGCCAAATCTGTACAGCAGATTATGTGGAAGAGGCATGGAAAAATCCATGTAGTAATATTAGTTTTTGAATAAAATTTTACCAATTGTTTTGATATGCACAATTTCCAGAGAGTCTTACAATAACCCTGTAGAGTAGATTAATTTCTTTCATGTATCTCTATCTTACAAAAGAAGAAATGTAGCTCCGACTAGCTAAATACTTTGATAAGAGTCCCACAGCTGATAAGAAATGGAGTGAAGCTCCAAGTGAAGTCTTTTGAATCACTCTGAAGCTGTATCATCCTATCACCACAAAGACAAAGAATTTTGGCACTTCAGTGAATCTTGAAACAGTTATCAAAAGTCACTCCTTCCCCTTAAAAGGGAAAAAAGAAGTTGAAGTTGGATCTAATAGCCTCTAAAGCTCTTTTTGGACAAGAATTACAGTTGTACAAATCGGCTTACTTATCTGCATGTTACTGACCATAAATCAGATTTTTTTTTTTGCTCTTAGTTTTGTTATCCACTGGTTTGATTAAAAAGGGACTTAAGGTGGCTCATCCATGCATCAGTAATTACAGTTTGAATAAAGAGAGTTGTTATTTTGCCCTTTACGTCCTTGTATACCCAAAAGAATATCTTGGGGAATGTAACGCATTGTACATCTAAGATGGCTGCCGTATGACGCAGAGCTGATTCAGTGAAGAAAAGTGCAATTAAGTGGTTGATTGGCTCTTGATAAAGTCTGGGTAATTTTGGATTAGAAGTTGGCTACGTCACAGTGCAAAAACTCTTTAAGATGCTGCTTTTATCCCAGGACTTTGGGTGCTTCCCTTTCAATTTTACCTCAAGTGGAAGCTTATTCCTATTTTTTTTTTTCTCTTTTGAAAGGACAAGGAGCCAAGATGATTCATTTTACTTTTTACCTTATGTGAGTCATGCTGTGGTGCGTAAGGCTCTTTCCCCATATGACACAGCCTCAGCTGCAAGCTGCTGGAGCCCAGGCCTCATTACTCTCTGCTGGAGAGCTCTTGAAGAAGATCTCTTGAAGGTTGTGCATATGTGACTTGAGGCTGCCGCTTGCTAGTTCTAGAATGATGAGCACTACAAATGCATGCCATTAAGATATGCACATTGTTAACTACTTTATGACTGATTTCACTCCACTAGGCATTTAGTGACTTATTTATAATCCTCAAGGTTCCTTTCCTTTGTGAAATTTTCCACATATCTTAAGGTTAAAAAAAAAAAAGATTTTGACCTGACTTCAGTGGTATTGTAGATCAAATTAGCCATTTCATTGATGTTAGTTGAATTTACATAATATTATATTTTGATTTACTTTAATGATTTTTGGGAGGACAGAGGAGCCCTTTTCTTCTTAGCTCAAATTTCTTTTATCATAAGCAAGGAGATCTCCATTTCGCTCTGCAATAGGGAGCATATAGAAGAGAATCCTTGTTTCTCTTTCCATCCCTTGTTTACTATAAGATTGGAAGAACTAATTTAACTGGTAATGGCCTAACATCTATCAGATTCTTTCAGCAGGGTAACGTTACTCTGTTTTAAAAGTAAGAACTTCCCAGAATCTCTTGTACTGCCTGTCTGGTGCATTGCTACGGCGAGTCAAGGCTTCCTCTCTGTTTCTTCTTCTGGAGGCAAGCCTAGAACACCCAATATGTTTCCTTATATACCTTATTCTGATAGTGACTGGGTGGCTGAGGAAGCTCACAACAACTGTGGTGTGGCTCCTGAGTCCCCAGTCTGGAGGGCTTGTGCGCCAGGAATCTGGGTACCGGAGTCTGAAATCCCAACTAGGTTTAGGGATAGGGCCTAGGGCATGGCAGTCCTGATATGCAGATGCTGAGGCGATCTCCCTGTGATCTGAAGTTAGAGCTGGTGTCAGTCTGTGGCTCAGGCTGGAGTTTGTGTCCATGAGGGCTGCCGAATGTGGGGGTGTCCTCAGGGGGCCATGTAGGTTTTTCCCACTCTGGGGGTTTTGCGCAGCTCCAAATAGCAAAATTTCATTCTGGGGGAGAGGAGGAGTCCTGTTTTGTGGCTCAGGGGTCCCCATCTGGAGGGATTCAAGACCAGGCCTCTGGTTATGGATGCCTGAAAACCCAACCTAGGGTTAGGATTAGGGCTTAGGGGCATGGCAGGCCCGATCTGCTGACTCTGGGATGAGCTACCTAGGGGGCTGAGTGGAAAATGGGGCTCAGGCTGAGGGTCACAATGTTGGTTTGTGTCCAGGGCCGCCTCCAATAGTGTGGTGGCCTCAGGGGCCATGGAGGTTTCTCCTACTCTGATGGTTTTACACACTTCCAAATAGCAAGGTTTCCTTCTGGGGAGCAGCAGGAGTTCTGTTTTGTGGCTCAGGGGTCCCCATATGGAGGGATTTGACACCAGGCCTCTGAGGACGGATGCCTGAAAACCCAAGCTTCTGCATCTGGCAGATAAAATCCATGCATCTGGCTGGGTAAATATATTTGCAGTCTAGTTTTAAAACTCGACTCTTCCCATAGATAGATGTCAAAAACAGATTTGTAATAAGTAGTAGCCGGTCCCTACCTTGGCCTCAGATCTCGGACATGCTTTCCAATCTATGCTTTTCCAGAAAATTAATGGGCTGCTATTTAAAAATCCATACTCTGATCTCTAATTGGCATCCTGTATCTATCTATACCTTCATGAAATAACTTAAAGAAAAGGAGGTATGATAATTGAAAACAAACAGAAATATTTGATTTAAATTTTTTTCTATATCTATAATAAACTCGTTAGCTTTTCAGAATCAGGTTTCTTGTGTGGTATCACCTCACTTTAACTTTGCAAGGATTGATTATATATATGGTTACTCATTCATGTTATGGTTTGATATATTTAGTCCATCATACCAGCCTGCAGATAGCTCCCAGCTTTTTGGGATAGGAAGCTCTTTTGGATGGGAAACTATGCCTGCCTTTTTCAATAATACAGTAATATGCAAATTTGGAACCTTAAGAAATGCTGACAGATGAAAAAAGAGTCATTCTAGGCATACCCTAATGGGCAAAGTAACTTTATTTTTATTCACTTTTAATAAAAAAGTTTTTGTACTGTCTACAGTTCAGGACGACAAATTGAGCACAAAAATTTCCCTCCCATCCCACAAGAAACCTCACTAAAGAGATGATAAAGGAAATTGAAAAGGTGTAACAATGAGGTGAAATAAAAATGAGCTATTTGTTGTAATAAAATATATATATATATATATGTGTGTGTGTGTGTTAAAAGGAGGAGGCCTACAAGTAAGTGAGGGATTTCAACCAGTTCCCAGAAAAACAGAATGAGACAGGACTGTTAAAGGATGACTCAGTAAAGGAAGTCACTGCTGAGGAAAGATACTGTGGGCACTGTTATAGAATAAGGAGTTGACCACCTGGAGAAGAACACAGAGAAACTTTTTTTGTTTGTTTTTTTTAAGATTTTATTTATTTATTTGTCAGAAGGAAAGAGAGGGAGTATGTGCAGAAGCAGGGGGAGAGGCAGGCAGAGGGAAAGGGAGAAGCAGGCTCTCCACTGAGCAAGGGGCCCGACATGGGACTCGATCCCAGGAATCTGGAATCATGACCCGAACCGAAGATTCAGATTCAAAAATATTTTTGCACCAGGCATCCCCACAGAGAAAGTTTAGATCAGGACTGGCAACCCTGGCCCATGGGCCAAAGGTCGTCCACCATCTATTTCTGTAAATGAAGTTCTATCTCCATCTATTCACGGGCGTATTTTCTTTGAGTGCTTTCATGTTAGGATGGCACAGTAAGTACTCGTGACCAAGACCCATTGGGCCCTCAAAATGTTTCCTATCTGGCCTTTTACGGAAAAGGTTTCCTGACACCCCCTCCCCTAGACTCAGGAATGGAGTCTTGCTTAGGTTAACTGGAGAGAGAAAGGGGATTTAAAAGCAAAAAGTGGAGGTGGTGTAGTGTTAAACGTTCACCTCCCCTGCCATCTCCCACCCTTCTTATGTCGTAAAAGAGGAAAAACCTATCCAGAGCTGTCAGCTCAAACAGAAACAGAAAAGAGCACATTGGCATTCTTCAGGCTCTGAAAACGAAACAGATAAACCCAGTGGCAAAGTTAACAGAAAATATTGTTTCACTCAAGAAATTATAGCAATTTTAAAATGTTGGACCAACTCCCTCTCTGACTGAGCACTGCTTTCTTACCAGTGATGCTCCCATTTTGCAGTTTTGCAATTTTCATCTATTACTGGGGATACCAACTTGCTAAGTCGCTTTCCTTTTAACAGTACCTGGTGCCTGGTTAATCCCCCTTCTTCCAATCCCGCCTCAGAAAGAGCAACCACTCCAGAACTGGTTACCACCTCCCTTAGTCCTCTTCGGAGTCCTTCATTGAAAAATTGAACCTTACAAAAGACAATTTTCTCTTCATTCTCATCCGGCAGAATTCCTCAGGAGTGCACTCCCTTGTTACAAATTAACAAATCTTATTTTTATCAGACCATGGACTCATTCCTGGTCATTTGTAGCTGATGAAGCTTTAAAAG
The DNA here is from genome assembly GCA_004024625.1 of Mellivora capensis. NCBI lineage: Eukaryota > Metazoa > Chordata > Mammalia > Carnivora > Mustelidae > Mellivora > Mellivora capensis. Next base: position 45,439 of record PISX010014710.1, read on the forward strand.
CTGTTAAAGTACAATATTCAAAGAGGTAAGAACATGACTCTCATATAAATATAGAATAAAGACACGTCAAAGATCTTCAACTCAATAAGGAAGGAACCAATAAAGTTATAGGGAGGTAATGTAATAAAAAATATTGTAGGGCAAGAATGCTAGGTTAGATACAAAGCTGGTTAATATCTAGCTGGGACATAAACTACAATCTCTAGGGTTATCTTTTCTACTTGACAGAAATCATTTGCATCTCTACTAAACAAAAACCTAAAAATTAACCTCTGTTCCAAGAATTATAAAAATAACACAGACAATAAGATGTAAATCCCAGGAGTGCACTAAAAGAATATTTAATAATCTCTTTTGCTTTGTTTAAATTTCAAGTATTTATAATGCAAACCCTAGTGGGCACAGATTATCTCCCTCTGCCAAGTAAACGATGGGCAGCATTTTATGTTTACTTTTTTAGTAAGGTAGAAAAATTGTGCAGGGAGAATGAGGGAAACTATTGTGCTACTCACATCCCAGAGTCAGCCCCACTCAGACTTTCTGGTACTTATAAGACTTACCCCATAATGGCTGGATCTTGCCTGTTAACCCTAAAGCAAAATGGACAGATGATAAGCTACCCAAATATGCAAAGATCCCAATGATCATCTCCTTTCCTAAAGTTAAATAAATTACCAGTCCTCACACCAAATATTTCAAGAGAGTCTTCAGAACATAGGTGAAATGTAGGTAAACCAGAAATATATTTTTTACTTGACCAGGGAAAATATATAACCTTAAGAAATAAAATGTATATTCTCAGAGAGATTAAAAAATATTTTGCACCATAAAGTAAGAACAAGATGCTAAGAAAAAGGAAATTAAAAAAGCCTTGGACATTTGAAATATATTGCCAAAATAAGAGTCAAAAGAAAATTTGAAAAAAAAAAAAAAAAAAAAAAGATAAGAATTCCAAAAATCCAGAACAAAAATCCGAAAACTGAATTTAGTTTGCCAACCCCTATTGGCAGATGCCTGTTTTATGAAAAACTGACAAATAATTCAGTGCCATTTGGTGATTTGTGGGTCATATCCTTGTAAATGGGTGTATATTTTGTTGATTCAGATACTAGCATTGCTGGGGCACCTGAGTAGCTCAGTTGGTTAAGAATCTGATTCTTGAATTCAGTTCAGGTCATGATCTCATGGGTCATAGGATCAAGCCCAGCATCTGACGCTGCACTCAGTGGGGGCTCTGCTTAAAGTTTATTTTTTCTCTCTCTGCCCCTCCTCCCACTGACTCTCTCTGTCCCTCTAAAATAAATAAATGAGTAAATCTTAAAAAAAAACCCAAATACTAGCATCGTAATGTATATCTGAAAGTTGCTAAGAGGGTAAGTCTTAAAGGTTCTCATCAGAGGGGAAAAAAATGTAATAATCAAAAAATTAAAATTAAAAATAAATAAATAGCATGTCAATAACAAGGGTGGCTAACTTACTCCTTGAATAAGTTCTGCACACGTTGATCTATGTATGGGGGGCATGATTATAAAAAAATTATAAAGCATCAGAAACCTCCAAATTTCTAAGCATAATTTGTGATCTATATAGCTCAGCTCTGTACAGAAATCTCCTTTTTAAACAAACAAAAAAATCAGTTTTAGAAATTTAAAAATATTTCCTAAGCTTGCATTAGGTTTCACTGTGAGTAGTCTTCTAAACATTTGGAAAAACTCACAAGGATTGTGAGACCCTGGCAGTAATGCTCTCTGGCCCTTAGGGTCTCTGACAATGACGAATGATAACTCTTTAAATAAATGAGCGCAGGCACGTGTATTTCAGACACTCTTACTTGCTGTGCCCATAGCCTCTCTCCCTCAAAAAGAGCAAGAAGGCAGTGCAATAGTTATTTTTCTCCAACTCCATTGATGTTTCTGAAAAGCCTTACGTGGACTGAGACATGGTGTAAAACTGATCCTAAAAGGTAAAACCCAATGAAATGTCCTCATTGTTGGATGAGGCGAAGGGTTCACAAAACATGGCTAATGGGTAGATACTCAAGACTTTTCTTCACTCCTAGAACTCATACAAAGGACACTTAATTAGCATGCCTGGATTATAGATCTCTTAATCACCATGATTCACAGGTTAGATTAAAATTAACAACACTATGCAATTGCTCATCTGTGGAAAGAACACAGCTGTAACCAACAAAAAGGATTCAAAACAGCAAGTCAAAAGAACGGAAATGGAGGGCTGGGAGATTCATTGCCCATGTTTTTGGGTTTTCATCGTCCAGTCTCTAACACCCCTCTTATTGCTTGTCTTTAGTGGGCTCATGGATATTTTTCTTCCTTTTCTTAGTATGTCACATCTGCAGCTGTATCTTCCTTTTGAAGAAAGCCACAAAAAGATGTTCTCGGAAATTGCTGATCACTGTCCTATCAGAGTCAACGTTTACTGACCCTCAGCATTTCTCTACCAAAACGGAGCCAAGGAAAGGACCAGTGCCCACATTTATTATTTTTATTTTGTTTCTTGATAGTGCAATATGCTTATTACATTAATTTAAAATAGTATTAAATTTGGAAATAAAATAAAAGACAGATGTGAATGAATTCGGCCCTTGAGGACTTAAATTTAAGAAGTAATTTGGAGTCTAGTAGATCGGTATGATAACTGTTGGACCATGAGGACGTGGCACCCAGTACCTCTGGGTCAGCTTCCTCTATGAGAAACTAATGAAAAACAATCAACTCTTACCCAAACAAAGCCACTGGGGAAATTAACACCAAATTTCATTGTATAAGTAAATTTGGGAGGTTTATGTACTCACTAAAACCAATTTGTAGAATAGTTCTGGTTTGGTTCTAGTTGGTTTAAGACAAAATATTTTCTGTGACTGAAATAATAGTCTCCGATTCTTGTGTGACTATTACTGGGTAAGTAACCTGTAACAGTAACAGTAAGTAACAGTAACACACTGTTAGGGAAAAGAGTATAATACCTTAGCCAAGTTTCTAGTAGTAAAGAAAACTCAGAGTTTCAGGTTCAATTTTTCCAATTTGCTTTTCACAATTCAATCTTTGCAGATGATTAGTTACTCAGTTGTTTGTTTTATTGTTCGTGTTTTTGCCATGTATCCTGTTCAGGTGTTCACAGCCTCAGGAATAAAAATATAAATTATTTTAATAAAATCTCTTGTCACCCAGGTTCCTTGCCATATCTACAGTCTCCCCAAGTGAAACACAAAAGAGCTCACAGTAGAACTTCACATGATTCCCTTCATTCAAACCAATGCCTTCTTTTTCCTTCCTGATTAACAGCAAGATTCATAAAGCATAGAAAAAAATAACTAATTAACAAAAAAATAATATTTTTACATTTTGCTCAGTTACCACATGCCAGAAACAACAGCTCGTAAAACTAAAGTTATCACATAAGGCTTTCGTATCTCTCAAATTGGTGGATCGGGTATTACTTCAGAAGATAAATCAGAGCTATTTTTGCCCCTGTTTTGTGAACCTAAGTGAAAAATATATGAAGCCATAAATATTGAATCATATGTAGATGCACATAATTTGTACATTTAGCTACACGTTAGATAAATTGTAATAAAAGAACAGCCGAACTATTCCATATTTGTCCTCTATTATTAATAATCATAAAAACCACTAATTCCCAATTAGGTTCCATTTTCAGAAATTCTGCTATAGCTTGGGATGTAGTCTGGGGTTCAAGATTTTTTTTTTTTTTTTAACTTAAGTAGCATCCACACCCAACACAAGGCTTGAATTCACAACCCTGAGATCAAGCCTTGGATGCTCTACCAACAGAGCCAGCCCGATGTCCCTGGGTATCAGGATTTTTTAAAAGCTCCCCAGCTGAATCCAATATGAAGCAAAGTTTAAGAACCGCTGATATAAACAAGCTATTTTAAATAAGTTATCTTATAGCAGGTCTAGCTGTAGCTAGCATTTCTCCTCATTACTATGTAGTAATTTAAACCCAGGCTTCCCATGCTTTTGATATTGTGGTGTCTATACAAAATTGTGAAATTTGCATGGCTCACTGGAAGTAAATAAAGAAGGCTAAATGTAGCAAAAGCAACCAGCCCAGGGGCGCCTGGGTGGCTCAGTGGGTTAGAGCCTCTGCCTTTGGCTCGGGTCATGATCCCGGGGTCCTGGAATCGAGCCCCATATCGGGCTCTCGGCTCGGCAGGAGGCCTGCTTCCTCCTCTCTCTCTCTGCCTGCCTCTCTGCCTACTTGTGATCTCTGTCTGTCAAGTAAATAAATAAAATCTTAAAAAAAAAGAAAAGGAAAGCAACCAGCCCAGAAATTTCAGCTGCCCCTGCTGGAGTTAGACTACACCAGGGTTAAAGGGGGGTCAGCACTGAAGCATTCCGATAATCGATTCTGTGCAATTCAAAGGCTGAGACCCTCTAGTTACTTTAATTTGCACTAACATGTAGAGTCAATGAACATCAGGAAAAAACAAATATAAGTGAAAGCTACTTGCTTGGATGCTCCCCCCTTTCTTAGAGGTTAGCTGAGTTTGAGGCTCATCTAGAAGCCTCCCATAGACTGGATTGAGCCCCCACATAAGCAAGGTCAAGGATTCCAGAGACACACCTGATGCAAATTCACCTTTCTCATTCTAAATTCATGGACCAATTGTTTACTTAAATCCAGACTCATTCCAGCATAAGTCCCACCAATATTACTACGGACCTACTTACTCAAGGCTTGACAAGCTAAGAATCATTATTTCCTTTATCTTACTTTAAGCTTTACTATGAGAAAATATGGAGATCTTAATAACCACCAGCACCTGAACCTAATAATCATGGATTTAAAAGCTATAAAATCAGCAATATAAGAAAGACAGAGAAGTTGGTTTTTATTAAAATTACATCTTTTTAATAGGAGCAAGTAACATATAGCATATGGGATGGGAATATAAAATAAGACAGAAGAGGCTGATTTTAATTATGCTTAATTACAGAACTGCACATGTGGGACTATGACAAAGCAGAGCACATTTGGTTTCAATTATTTTTGCTGAAAACAGGTCGGAGGAAATGTACGAGATTAAATCATTAAAGAAGCGTTATACGGAGGTAAATTTCATATCTAAAAATTTGCAGGTGGAAGAAATGTAAATAGGCATAACAGGGTTCAAGCGTTTTACTTCGGAAGTGCCACAAGGTGGAGAGCAAGGCCATCATTTCATAATTTATTTGAATACGTTTAAAAGCAGCTACTCTCCTCAGAAATTATGTTCCTCACCGTGGGGAACATCCATGTCGTTGGACCTAAGAAATTACTTGGAGAATCTTTGGCTCGTTTAAAGCTTACACGCTGTTGTATCTTTCTGCTCTCTGAAATGGCAATTCGGATCTTCACCTTTTTTGGCAATACTGACCTCTTTAGGCCCTAACCTTGCTTCCCACTTCACTGCAAAATGGAGGAGCTATTGGGCGGCTTTCGACTTATGATGCCAAACCGGCTGCCCTGTCGCACTTGCAAGGCCCATCTGTCTACCATCTAGAGATGTCTCCTCTCCCGACAGAAGGAAGATCGTTCTTGCTATTATAGGCCTGTACATATCTTCTCTTTTGCTAAATCTTTTCTTTTCCACTCGCCTCCCTTATACACTACACTTTCTGGAATGCATTGACCTCACTCTCCTTTCATGTCTGCAAACATGCCAAGCTCTTTCCTGCCTCAGAGCCTTTATTACTCTTCTGCCTTTGCCCCAAATATTCTTCTTCATGCTCCTTGCTCATCCAGAGCTCTGCTTAAATGTCAATTGAGAGAAGCTTTCTGTGGCAGCCATTTCAAAGTATTCTCCTCCCAACCTCCCTGATCTAGGGTGTCCCATTGACTTTAGTTCCTAAATCACTCTTTTTTTTTTTTAAGATTTTATTTATGTGACAGACAGAGATCACAAGTAGGCAGAGAGGCAGGCAGAGAGAGAGAGAGAGAGAGAGGCAAACAGGCTCCCCCCTAAGCAGAGATCCCGATGGGGTTTGATCCCAGGACCCTGAGATCACGACCTGAGCGGAAGGCAGATGCTTTAACCCACTGAGCCACCCAGGCGCCCAGTTCTTAAATCACTCTTAACTTTATTTCTCTTTATTTCTGATGCCCATATACTAGCCAAAGTGGGACTGTAAGGACCTATTTTATATTTTTATATTTTAGCCAGAGGCTTCCATTGAGGTTAAACAATAACCTTGTTGTTTAACCCTTAAACTGTCCCTGCTCCCCTTCCCCCAGGGGATTTACTTAAAAACAAGTCCCAGAAACCAGCCTCAGGTAACAAAGCTCAAATACAAGGGTGGGTCAGGCCAGGTGGAGACATCCGATCAGTGGGGGGGGGGGGGGGGGGGGGGGGGGGGGGGGGGGGGGGGGGGGGGGGGGGGGGGGGGGGGATGCATACTGTCTCCCTAGTTACCAAGGAGTATGGGCCCCACCCTTTGGGCACCAATTCTGACCAAGGTGATAGGCTGGTTCAAATGTCTACTAGGGTAAATTGTAATTCAGTTGGTCACCTAGCATCACTGTGGAGTTTCCTGTGTGTGTTACAATCTCATTGGCCACCTGTGCGTGGCCAGGCCCGACCGCATGGCCTTTGCCCTTAAAAGCTAGTCTGTGAAACAAGGAAGGGTCGCCCTCTCTTG